>JAQGCO010000139.1:0-13751 GCA_034700925.1 Acrobeloides cf. buchneri Gr-Nem-00862
TTGGAGTTCTGCAAGAGGATGGGCCGCACACAATGACTGTTAGGTTTTACCTAGATTGATCGATTATGGGGTTTTGAGTGAATATGCAAATTAGCGAGTCGGAGAGAAAATGAAATGCAAAGTGGTAGTTTCGCCAAAAGTTTGACTTCAATGTCAGGATTTTAAAGGTGAAAATTTAGCAAAAAGATCTATTAATTTTCGAAAATGTTTAAATTCTATGATTTTGAACGTATTATAAATTAAAAACAAAATTTATATGACAGTATCGAAGGGAGATAGCAGGCTAAGGCTTAGGCTTAGAATTAGGCTTAGACTTAGATTTAGGTTAAGGCTTAGGCAGTGGCATAGCCAGACAGCTACGGGGGCACTTTTTGATGAAATTTTTAAGGCAAAAATATGTACATTTTTTGGGGAAAAAATAATCATTTTTGGTGAAAAATATCATTTTTTAGTAAAAAAATTGGAAAAAATGGTCATTTTTTCAAAATTGTAAAAAACATAAAAGGGACCCTTAGGAAAATTTTTAAATTTTTTCAAGACAGAGGGGTCACTTGCTCCCCCTATTGCCACTGGTCTTAGGTTTAGGCTTATATGTAAACATCACAAACTTATATTTTGACAAAAAATGATTGAAGTTTTTTTGTTGTAAATAATTGTAAAAATGTATAAATAATAAAATATAATAAAAATTTTAAAATGCACAAAAATACTCTCGCCGGGGATTGAACCCCGGTCTGCAAAATGGAAGAGTCATAGATGAGCCACTGAGCCACATAAGAATTATTTCTCAAAAAAATAGAAAGAGTACATTTAATTTAAACTTTTTTGCTGTTTTTATCACAAACAATGAGGAGGGGAAAAAATTCGTATAATACGTTTATAGGGGTACCATGATAAACATTTTTTGCAGTAAGATAACAAGGTATTGGTAGATCAAGATATCACTAGCGATAGGAATATGGAATATGTTTATTCGCGACGTTTCGTCGTATAACGACTTCTTCAAACATTTTTTGATACTTTTTGTCAAAATATAGGAAAGTTCGCAATGTTTACTTGTTAGGCATAGGCTTAGGTAGTCTTAGGCTTGGGCTTGAGCTTAGGCTTATCTTAAACTTAGGCAGAGACGTCCAGAGCCCACGTTTTTATCAAAGTCAAAGCTTCATTTTATTCATTTTTTCCTTAGAATTTTCATTTTTTCTTAAGAAATTTCTATTTTGAACATGTGCCCCATGGCTATGGGCTTTGCCTTAGGCTTTAGCTTAGTCTTAAGTGTCTGGGGGGGGGGGACCAGTGCTAATGGCGTATCTTTGAGACCCGATATGGGGTGGGGTGGGCACTTCCCCCAAAAAGGGCTGATTTTTCCCAAAAAACAAAAGGCATACCCTTATGAGTAGAAATTTTTTTCGGGCCTTCAGCCATAATGGGGAGGGGAGCACCGGTCCCCATTGCCCCCTCCCCATATCCCTACAGCTACATCCTTGACCAATCACCCACCCCCATTCCGGCCGAAGGCCAGAAAAAAACTAAAAGTCGTCCTTATATTTTGAAATTTTTGAAAAAATGTCATTTTTTATAAAAAAAATTACACTATTTTTAATTTAAAAAATACGTGGTAATTTCGTCAAAAGTTTGAGTTCAATGTCAGAAACTCAATTTACAAAAGAAAGTATCAAAAAATGTGAGCATCTATTCATCATGATCTTCCCTTCTTGCAAAAATAGGAAGCAGTGGTGTAGCCAGTGCTCTCCTCGCTCAAAAAATGCAAAATCATTTTAAACAAATTTTCATTTGAATGGATAGATAACATAATTATTGAATTACAAAAAAATCTTTAAAGATCTCTTCACGCACTCTTAAAAATTGACAAAAGAATGATGCTTTTTTAGGATTCTCAAGTTGTCAAAAATTGAAAAGAAACACAAAAAAAGAGAGTTTTAAGAAAAATACCTTTTTGATGTGTGCTATTAAACCTCTTTAATCTTATTTTATGAAGCTATGGAGGGTGCAAAAAAGAAGAGTACAGAATTTGAAACAGTAGTATAACCAAAAAAATTTGAGTGGAGAAAGTGAAGGCATCCCTTCCTCCCCCCCCCCCCCCCCGCTCTCTATCACACAAACTTGCATAAATCACGGCGTACCAAAATTCCGAAAAAGTGTACGGCAAAAGTCAAAAATTTTGCCAATCGACTCAGCTCGCCGAGTGGTTCAAAACGAATACCATATCATAAGTTTTTGTGGACTTTAATCATGGCCGAATGGCTAAAGTGCTTGGCCTTTCTCGGCCCATTTTCCAAAAAAATCTAATTTTCATCCTTTCATTATGACAAATCGCATTTTTTTAATTAAAAAAATGCATTTTTGGCTAAAAAATCGATTTTTGTTCAAAAAATCTTTTTTTGCAGCCGAGAAAATTCGAAAGTTTAAAAACGAGTCATGCCATTCGACTCATCTCGCCGAGACGAGTAGAGCGAATACCATAACATGGGTTTTCCATCCCGAGCCCATGACCGAGTGGTTAAAGTGACAGATTTGCAGTTTATAGTCTCGGGCATGGATCCCACTTCGAATTTAAAGTTGTCCAAATTCTATGAAAAAGCCAAGATAGATTTTTACAAATCTATCTTGGCCACTAAGACACATTAAAATCATTTTTGGGTTAGTAAATATTGTCTGGAGCTATTAATAATATTAGTAATAGCTCCAATAATATTTACTAACCCAAAAATGATTGTAATTTGTCTTATCGGGTCGTTTCAAAAGTTTTTACACTTTACTTTTCACTTTACACTTTTCATTTTTTTCAATATGCAAAAATTTTCATGGAATTTGGGCAACTTTAAATTCGAAGCGGAATTCGAACCCTAGCCTATAAACTGCAAATCTGTCATTTTAGCCACTCTGCCATGGGCTCGGGATGGAAAACCCCATGTTATGGTACTCGTTCTACTCGTCTCGGCGAGCCGAGTCGAATGCCATTACTCGTTTTTAAAATTTCAGTTTCCTCCAATTTTAGCGAAAAATCAGTCGTGGGACTCGGGCCTTCGATCTCTAGCTACTAGATCAATGCTCTACTATCACTAGTGAAAAATTTCGCAAAAAATGGTTTATATAGAAATTAATAAAGCAGCACAATAAAATCTAGCTAGATACGAATCAAAACTTGATCTTCAAAACTTGATTGAGTTCAAAAATTTGCTCATTAGACCCCTACCGAGACGATTCATCAAGTAAATTCCATCATGCTAGTTAATGAAAGCGACAAGACTGTCAAAAAATTTTGCTTAAAAAATTTTTACCAGAATCTTCTTCACTGCTTTTGCGTATTCCCTTCAAAATAATTATGAAAGTAATAAGACCACTTTGATTTCACTCTTCTCAACCCATAACCACACCGAAACCCATCTTAATTCTAAAAAACACCGATGACACGGTCCGTGAAATCCTCCAAACAAAAAAGTAGAAGAAAAGACTCGCGCAATCCTCAATTGTGCATGAAAGGAATTAATTCGTCCTCAAGAAATTGATGTGTGTGGTTCCATGAGTTTTTCCTCCGATTAGACTCGAATGATGATTTCAAAAACGGATTGTTTGAGAGGGAGATTCAGGAGTAATTTTCGTCAATGGGTACAATTCGTTCTTTTTCTTATTTTCGATTTAGGTAATGGTGCCGGATGAACTTGATCCTCTCTCTCGAACAATAATACAACGGAATGATGAAAAAAAACTAACATGAGGCTTAGCCTCCGAGAGAAAAAGAAGAAGAGAACAGATGTGAGTTTCAAGAAGGGAATTGTTGAAATGGATCATTGAAAAATCCAAATTTATTATTTATTAATATTTTAAAAAATTCAAAAATTTAAAGAGATTTAATTCGGAAGCATCTTTCGGAGTGAGAGAAAAAAGAATAAACCTTTATTCATATTTAATTCTCTCAAGTATAGTCCGCTTCCGCCCATAAATTAAAAAAGTCCGTTGTAGATAGCCAAGTGGATAATAAAGCCGCCCGTTCGATCTGGCAAGTTGGGCCAGCAGATTCGATCCATGTGGATAAAACTTTTGATTTAAAAAATTTTGATTATTATGAACCAAAAAATTTTGGGCCTAAAAATAAAAATTTTTTTGAAAATCAATAGTTTTACCAACTGGAGATCGAACCTGCGGACCTAACGTTGCTTAGCTTGTCAGATCGGACGGGCTTTTTCATATTTTCTTGATATTCTTTTAACTTTGTTTTCAGAATGTGATTTTCCTTCTTATCCACTTAGCCATCAACAGCGAACTTTTTTATTTATGGGCAGAAACAGACTACACAAAGTAATATACATTTAAGGGTAAAGAAAAAAACATGCCGTAATTTTGGTCCAGATTTGAGGGGAGGGGAAGGTTTTTGAAAAAAATTTTTGTCAACATTTTTTGGATAAAAAGTTTTGCCCTACCGGGATCGAACCTATTGGTCTCAACGTTCCTTAACTTGCTAGATTGAACGGGTGGCCTCCTTATCACCGCACTATGGATCCCAGCTTTTTTCACTTCAGCTGAGATGGACTATATGATAGCAAGAACAACGTTCTTCAGCGCAACTTTTAAATCATTTTTGTTCACCGTGAAAGCGGACTAAAGAGAAAAAATTTTTCAACGCTTGAGGAGTAACAGATTCCCCTCCCCTCCAACCATAATTAGCTGATTTCAATCAATTTTGTATTCATTCGACAAAGATGAAATGGTAATTCAAGAATCAATAGTTTGATTTGGATCTTGATTCTCGACTAATGTTGTTATCCATGATAGATTATTGCTGCTTTCACCATTTGTTGGATAAATCTGATTCGGCACATGGCCAGGAGGTCGTTTTAAGGGATCAAAACGATCCCTCTTATTTCTAATGCTATTACGCACGGCCTTGGGTATAAGATGGGTTATCTAAAAAAGAATTTGACAATAGAAAAATGATCGAAAATTTTTTATAACGTACCTTAAATCCATTAGTTTCAACTGGTGGAACAACATTATTTTCTATAAAATTTTCATAAAATTTTATTTCAAGGAAAAAGTATTACTTGTTGAATTTGAAGTCTTTTTTAAATTTTCATTTGATTTTTGAGTAGAGACATTTGTTTTTTCTAACTTCTTAAGTTTCTTTTCTAAGTCTTCATAATTTCGTTTTAAATTATTCAAGTTGATAGTCAATTCTTTTTCCCTTGTTGAGTCTAAATTTTTTTAAATCATGCCAGGTTTTAGAAACAACAAGCCTCGGCGGTCCGAGAGAGACAAGATGGTCTGCAGTGGGGCCCCGCATCCTTATCCGGCCTCTGCTGCGGGCCGCTAGATCCCGCCGCGTGTCCCCGCGGCCCGTTCAATACACTGCGCCCTGTTCGGACCCTTGCGGCCTTCTCTTCCAATATCCTACCAATCGTGTCAATAAACACAATTTCATTGAAAATCAAGCATTTACGACGATTGTAATCGTCGTAAATCTACGACAAATAGTTGCACAAAAAGTAATAATTAAGTTATTATTTAAAATAAACTAAGCACGGTAAAATAATGGAAAAATAGGTAAAAAGAATTCCCTGTTAATTAGGGACCCACCGCCCCAAGGGGTTTAGGTGAACACTAAGAATATAAGTCGAGCGGAGCTCGACCTATTGACCTTTATGTCGTTTCTCGAATGTTCCAGAATGATGACGTCATTCTGGAATATTCGATTCTCGAAGGTTCCAGAATGATGGCATCATTCTGAAATGATGACATCATGCTTCTCGAAGGTTCCAGATTGATGATGTCATTCTGGAATATTCGACACCTATAGGGGTAATTTTATACGGGGAATCGATTATGTGCATTCCCGAATTCTGAAAATGTTTCCTTTACCCATATTCAAAGAAAAATAGGGTTTTTGAAGTGAATACCGTAAAAATTCTAATAGAACCCCTTGGGGTTCTATTTTTCAATCCACTAAAAATCCAAAAAAAATATAAAATATAAGGAAAAACATAAGATAGCTACCTTATGTTTTTCCCTCTAGGGTGGGGCTCTATTAAAATTTTTACGGTATGTCGTTTTTCGCAATTTTTCCACTGAATCAGGATTAGGAAAGCATTTTCAGGGTTTGGGAATGTGCGTAATTGATTCCTACATAAAATTACCTCAGATGGGATTATTTTTTAGGAAAAATTTTCTGGTCCAAAATTCGTATAAAAACCACAAAAAGTGCAATTTTTGCCTCATCCTGTAAGTGTTAGCTACTTTCCCCTGCGCAAAATTTCGAAAAATTTGAACCCCTTATCATCATCTATGTAAAAAATAGCTCACGTTCTTGTTTTAATTTCTTGATTTCATTATCCTTATTACCAATTAAGATGTTAAAATTTTTCTGATATGAATCTTGTTTGTTGTCTAATTTTGTCTGCAAACTCTCAATCGATTTCTTTAAATTTGCATTTTGATTTTCCGATAATTCAAGTTTCTTTATACTCTTTTGATATTCATCATAATTGGTATGATATTCATTCTTCCACTTTTTAATCTCTGTATCTTTTAAAGTATTGATCTCTGAGTTGGTCTTTTTCATATTTTCTCGATATTCTTTTAACTGTGTTTTCAGAGCGTGATTTTCCGTTTGTAATTTACAAACTTCATTTTGCAATGTTTCTACGTTTTTCGTTTCCGATTTCAATTTTTTAATCTCACTTTTCATGTTTACAGTGCTTTTTTCTAAGATGCGTTTGCGCTCCACTTGTTTTTCTAATTCCATTTTGGTGTTTTGATTTTCTGTCACTAATACCGCGTTTTTATTGACGAGTAATTCATTGGTTCGCCTTCTTTTTGCACGTGTCGTGGCTTGAGCTTTCAAGAGATTCAGCTCTTTGTCTTTTTCTTGAATAGTTTTTTCTTGCGTGGCAACTTTTTCATTGAGCTTTTTGACTTGGTTTAGAAGGGTGTGGAGGTCTAGTTGGTCATTGCTTTGAATATGAGTTTGAGGGATTAGATTTGTGGTTGCATTTCGAAACAATTCCATGATATTTGGATTTGCCTCTGTTGGTGATGCCACGCCATTTAAACGTGTTAAAGAGTTGAATTTCAATTTATCTATTTCCTAAAAATGCAAGGTCTTATCAGTGGCGTAGGAAGAAAGGTAGAAGGGCGTAAACCCTGCTTTCTGGGGCCTTACCTTCATCTTGGGGGCTTGAAAACCCGGGTTTGCGCCATCAAAACGTCATGGTTAATTCAACATTTCTTAATTTTGCAAAAAATAAAGTTAAACCACAGGTATTATATCCAAAAATATTTCCGATTTTTTCAAGCTAAAATGGCGAAAATGAAAAGTGGAAGTGTAACCCTATCTCAAGTTAGGGTTATCATTTTCCATTTTTGTCATGTTAGCTCGGAAAAATCTAAAATAATTTTTTTGTTAGAATACCCATGGTTTGGCTTTATTTTTTTCAAAATTAAGAAATGTTGACTTAACCACTATTTTAGGCATTTTGATTACCCTTGTTAAGAAAACACGGGTTTTCAGCAATTTAAAAAAATTTTTGGTGAAAAAATAAAATTCTCATTGAAAAAATTGTGAAAAAATGGAAATTTTTTTAAAAGTTTTTACTAAAAAATCGCATTTTTGATAAGAAAAATTGACCCCTACCCCCGCTAATTTTGGCCTGACCCCCATCTAATTTTATGAAAAATGGACCTCCCCACTATCCAACTATACTCATCACCTCCTAAACTAAAATACATAATAATTGAATCACACGTGTACAAACCTCCATCCAATTTGTGGAAGGTCGCGCGCCGAGCGCTGGCAAAAAATGGGCTCGCGCGCTAACGCAAGGAGTTTCGCACTTGGTCCTCCAATGTTATTTTGCGAAAATTTTGAAAACTTTCACTTTGGGGGACCAAAAGGAATTTTTTCGCGCGTTAAAGGGGTCCATTTTTTGGAGGATAGTACACATGTGACTTGAATGACTCCTTACTTCATCTTTTTCGGAAATCATTGCTTTTTGCATTTTCAAAAGATTTTCTAAACGCTCAGAATTGTTCTTTTCAGACTCTAGTTGATCTTTTAGTTTTTTATTTTCACTCTCCATTTGTTTTTGGATTCGATCTCCTTCGATGACAATCTATTTAAATTGGTTTTTTGCTTAACATAGGGCATATCTCGCCATGGTAAAAACTTATCATCCATAGTGAAGTGGCAAGTGTCTCTCTTTATATTCAAACTATCTCGAATCCGCGCTTGTTGGTGCGGATTCGGGCCTCACATTTCTACATTTCAACACACAAAACACAATCCCCCTCCCTACCCGAAAAACAGTTTTCGGCCTTCGGACAAAAAATAGATGGATGATGAAACGACTGCCACTATACCATGAGTGATGAAGTCTTGCTTTGGCGGGAAATGTCCTATAAATCTTACCTGCGTATAATTCAACAATTGAGAAATATACTTATTATTGGATTTTGGTGAAAAATGCCGATAAAAATCGGATTCTATCAAATATTGTGGCTTAGGTCGTTTTAATGGGTCTATTTCTAAGCATTGTAACAAAAAATTTTCTGTCAGGGGCAAAATTTTTTGCGACTTTGAACATTTCTGTACAAGATCTTGAACATTTGCTTCTTTTATACATTTTATAATTTTCACTTTTGCACAATTATCCGAAAGATCAACATCATAGGGAATATTTCCATAGAAAAGCTCTATCAAAGTTATAGCCAGGCTCCAAACATCCCGAGTTGAAGTGTACGGATCTTCGGCTGTAATTTCATTGAATATCTCAGGCGGCATGTAAATTTCGGTGCCAACATAGCTTGTAGCTGTAGAATTTTCAATTATTGCTGCTAGACCAAAATCGGCTAGTTTTATCTCGCCAGTATGATTGAATAAAATATTCCCCGGTTTGATATCTCGGTGCATAATTTGAAGTTTTCTTAGTGTGTGCAGAGCACTGATAATCGACACGGCTATGGTGCCCACCAATTCTTCTGGAAATCTACGAATAGTTTGATGAAATTCTGTGTACAGATCTCGAAGTGAGCCGTCCATTTTCTCCATGCAAACAATCAAATAATTTCGTCGGAAAAAGAAGCCATAAAAATCGACTACATTCGGATGTTTTGAAACATTTCGATGCGTTTCAATTTCTTTATATAATCGATCCAAGCACTTTTTATAGTTTTTATCACTAGCACGTGGTAGGGGTAAAAATTTCAGAACGACTTCTCTATTCGTTGGAGTATGAAGGTATAGCTCAACTCGATGCCTTCCTGAGATAATCTCTTTTCCAACTAAGTGTTCTTTTTTGATTTCGTAATAGTTGGGGTCTTTTGGGAATTTTAGATGGTTGACATTTTTCAATTCTTTGAATTTATCCGTTATCTCTTTCGGGGGAAATTTGGTTGAAATTCGGTGGAAGGTTAATCTCTTAAACCCCAAATGTTCTAAAGTAGAATCGTTTATGGGAGAATTTTGTTGAGCCGCATGATAGCTGTTATTCAAATTTATTCTAGCTCTTGTATATGCCATTAAGAAAAATTAATAAGTTGACACCATAAAATAAAATAGAATCTACTATAGGGTTGTACAAGTCACAAAAAGTGACCATCCTTGTCACCGGCCAGAAATATGTGAATTGTGAGCACGAACATAAATTGTTCATAGTGACAATGGTGACAATTTTTTCACCTTTGACACAATGAACAAAACATTATCGTGCTTAAAATTCGCATATTTCTGGACGGTTACAAGGATTGTCACTTTTTGTAACTTGTGCATCCCGCACCTTTAAAAATTAGTCTGCACAAACACACAGACATTACACGTTTTATATAAGAAGATCTTCATGGAAATGACTCTATATGGAGGGGGTATATGCGAGGATTGCCAAACCGTGCTTACAAAACCCCGAGATAAAGGAAGCCCCCTGAATCAGGACCAGGAGATTTTTCTTTGAGATCCACGGATCGATTCCTCGCATAAAATATCCTCGGAAAATTATCTAAAACTAGTGATTTATAAATAAAAATCCAAAATAACTACGCTGATTCAGAAAAGGAAATAAGTGTATTGAAGCGAAAATCGCATGAATCAGGGCCAGGGAGATTTTTCCATCTTCTAAAAAAATCGATTCCACATATAAATTCCCCTCCCGAAAAGATGATTTTCAAAGAATTATAAAAGCTCGTGATTTTGAAAGGCACTTTATTAAACAATCCAAAACTATAATGACAATATATTTTGAAATGCCCTTTTTTATATGCTATTTTATTGGTTATTACCACTCCTGAACCTCGTGACTTTTCAGTATCGTGCTCTAATCACCGATTAATACACGTGTGTGTTGGATAGTATTGTGCGGTAGATTTTGCCATGCTTTAAAGAAATCGATGAATAAACATCTAGCCTCATAAAATGGTTAAACGCTAGATTTTATGGAAAAGATGATCAATCACCTTTTCATTCTTGTGAAATTAACAAGAAGGAAAAGGTGAAAGATCAAGAGTTTTGGCTCACGAGATTTCGAAAGGTAGACAGTTGAGATTTTTGTCAATATCAAAAATTAAATTATAGTGCATAAAATTATACTTTAAATATGTCATGGAAAGATTAAACAATTTTTTAGTAAAACGAGGCAAAAATTGATTCCCCCGGTAAGGCGCTGGATCATTTTATCGCAAAGTGCCAAAGGTTCAAATCCTGCTTTCGACCATTTGTTTTTAACTTATTAAGTTTTAAAATTTTTGAAAAAAGAAACACGATATTGTTTCTCGCCAAGACGAATAAAATGACACCAAAATTATCCAATTTAAACATTATTTTGGGCTATTGAAACGAAAACATGAATCAGAGAATCCGGTAAGATTTAAAACATGCAGTCTTTCGTTTTTTTAAAAGTTAAAAAGGCAAAAAAGTTTAAAACAAATGAGACTCGAACCAGCGACCTTTGGCATCATAGACGAAAAAGGGGGTGTAGATTTGGTCCAGTTTGAGTGGGGGTAGTAGAATTTCGGACTACTTTTTAGTGAGGGAACTCCAAAAAGTAGAAGTGCACAAACCAGCCGCTTCGCAGCGTTTGAGTGGGGTCAACTCCCCAAAAGTGGACTTTGTAAAAACGCATCTGGTAACACTATATATATGTTTTTATTTGAAAAATATTTTACAGAAATATCAAAATTTAATAAATATCAAAAAATAAAAATTTTTAAGAAATTTCCCTATTCGAATTCTCTCTTTCGGGCAAAAAACTAGCTATAGGTGTTGTCGGAGTTGGCTCATATATTTCTAAAAATTGGATTTTTCAAAAATTTATTACATTTTTTACCCGTCATTTCTTCTTCATTGTCACTTTTCAGGCATTGGAAGAGTTGTCTGAATTGGTTCATAAGCATCTAGAAATATTAATTTTTGTTAAAAATAAAAATATGCAGAGATAAAGACCTTGTGGTGGTGCTTCGTTTTTACGTCTGAAACACTGACAGGTGAACACATATTTTAGGGCAGCCCAACAAAAGCCAAACGGAATCAATAACCAAACATAGATTGCCCAACAAGGACCTGGATTAAATCCCATGTTGAGCTAAATGGTGATATTTTATAAATTTATTTTTTTTAGAAATATATACCTATCCCAGAGGAGCAATTTAACCCCCCCCCCATACCTATAATGTTTTTCATAGCTAGCTTTACGAAAAATGTCGGCTACTTGGCGAAGTGGATAAGGAAGCCGCCTGTCCGATCTGGCAAGTTCAGCAACGTTGGGCCCGCAGGTTCGATCCAACTAGGGCAAAAATTTTAATCTACAAAAAACTTTTCTTACAAACAATGGAGCAAAAATTTTTGCTCGATTCTTTGTAAGGAAAGTTTTTTTGTATATCGAAATTTTATCCCTAGTGGAATCGAACCTGCGGGTCCAATGTTGCTTAACTTGCCAGATCAGACGAGCGGCTTCCTTATCCACTTCGCCAAGTAGACGACATTTTTCGTAAAGTTAGCCATGAAAAACGCTATAGATTTATTGTCCTTTAGGGGGAGGGGTGTGCAAAACAAGAATATATGGAATTCCTCCCCACGGTGCATCAAAATGCCGAAAAGGTGCAGGCAAGAGTCAAAATATTAAAAAATCGACTCAGCTCACCTCGCCAAGCGCTTCAAAACGAGTAATATCATGGGGTTTGACCCATGACCGATTGGCTAACATGTTCGGCCTTCACTCATAGGTCGGTTCGATCCCGCACCCAAAAGTAATTTTTTATTTTGTTGTCTAAATTCATGAAGATTGTTGCATATCCACATTTTTATGCGGGGAGCACAATAGCGCTATTATTTTACAAAAATTTTCATGAAATTTGGAGAAAAAAGTTTTAGATTTTTCGATTTTTACAAAAGTTTTCGTAGAAAAATATGGTGTTCCCATCAAAAAAATATGGATATGCAAAAATTTTCATGAATTTTGTGCAAAAAATTAAAAAAAGACTTTTGTCGCGAGATCGAACTCACGATATATGAGTGGAGGCCGAATACGTTAGCCAATTGGCCAAACCCCCAAAACCCATAATATGGTACTCGTTTTGAAGCTCTCAGCGAACTGAGTCGATTCGCGAAAGTTTTTTAAAATTTTGATCCTTGCCTGCATCTTTTCGGCATTTTGGTGCGCCGTGCCAATTTTGTAGAACATCACATTTTGTGAAAAAATTTCTCTTATGAAGAAAATTCTTATAAATATTAACGGGGTTTTAGGTTCACCCTGTATAGAGTAGAAAACACTCCAAAGTGAGATTTTATCCTACCCCCAAAAACCAATGAGCTAAAATTAGTAAAAATGAAAAAGCAACGTCATAGGTAATCAAAAAGCCAAAAATGGAAACATATTTTTCTCGATTTAACGTCTTGCACTTCCCTATTTTTAAACAAATATAATGTTTCTATGGTTACATGACTGGTTGTTTTTCTATGTATGATTCATATTTATTTGTTTTTTTAAAATTGAATTAATGAATCAGATCATTAAAATGTTATTAAAAATTAACAAAAATGGCACCTAATGAATCACTAAAACTTGTTTGTTTTTGTGTTGACAAAATAGGCCTCATAAAAAAATAAAAATAAAATTTATAAGATAACCTTGAGAGTAAATAATAGGCTTAAGCTTATGCTTATCATAGGCTTAGATTAGGCTAAGGCTTAGGCTTAGGTTCAGGCCTAGGCTTATGCCTAGGCTTAGGCTTAGGAGCAGGCTTATCTTAGGCTAGGCTCAGTCCGAAGCTTAAAATTTTCTTGGGCTTATCATAGGCTAGGCTTATCTTAGACTTTAGGCTCAAGCCTAGGCTTAGACTCAGTCCTAGGCTTAGGCTTAGTCTCAGGCCGAGACTTATCCTAGGCTCAGGCTTATCTTAGGCTCAGACCTAGGTTCAGGCCTATGCTTATCTTAGGCTTAGGAGCAGACTTATCTTAAGCTAGGCTCAGGCCTAGGCTTAAGCTTATGCTATCATGATACTTTTATATTATTCTTATATAACCACGTAATTTTCACAATCCTTTTAAAAACTTGTGATTTTCAGAAATATTCCCCAAATTATTGTTGACGTTCATTAACGTAAATAATCTGTCTCCCATAGTTTATCCTCTTAGTGGGCGCTTTTTCCAACATGCAATTAAAACTTCTTTAATCAAAGATATAAATCTATCTTTTCTCTTTTCAATTTTCGCATCATATACAATCTCTAAGCTTCTCAAAGAATCTTCGGTCGGT
>JAQGCO010000140.1:0-13743 GCA_034700925.1 Acrobeloides cf. buchneri Gr-Nem-00862
CATTAGATTAGCCAAAATTGCCATAATTTGTATATATTCGGAAAATTCATGAAAAATGGAGCATTTTTTGTTTTTACGGTAAATTCTGAATCGCTAACGGCTTTGAGATAATCGCGTTTGAAGTTGAGTTTGTTTATTACAACGAAAACCCTGATTCAGGATTTTCGTTGTAATAAATAAATTTCAAAAATCGCCAACTTCAAACCCAATTATCTCAAAAACTATAACGATTCAGAATTTACTGTAAAAACAAAAAATGCTTCATTTTTCATAAACTTTCCGAATATGTACAAAAATGGGCAACTTTCTTCCTGCCGAACTGGTCCTTTAAGATACACATTTTAAAACTGTTTGTGCTGAAAAATCCCAAAAAATTTTGAACATTTCTTATCAACAGTAGCGTAGCCAAAAAATTTAGCCTGATGGATTTTTGGGGTAGGGTGTGTAAGAAGATACAGGGCTCTCGGATTTTGAAATTCGCATAAAAATCGAGTTCAAGTTGAACCTATAAAATGTTTTCGAAAAGTTCCAATACAAACCCTTTAATTTTTTAGACAAACATGACCAAATACACATCAGTGATGAATTCGGCACACCTGACACCTTCTCCGCCACAGTATCCAAATGATAGAAAGGTTGGTTGTGTTAGCTTATAAAAAAGGACTTGCTCCAAGTTCCCCTGGTTGACGCCACTTAACGTTGACTAAACTCAGAAAAAATTTTATTTTCTTCCGGAAGTTACCCATTTAGGGATAATTTTATGCGAAAAATCGATTGCGCGCCCTCCCGTAACCTGAAAAGAGCAGAAAAATGGTGAAAAATCAATTTTCTCGAGAAATGGAAAATGTTAGCGACCACACAGGGATACATGGGGATATTTATTCATTTCTCAAGAAAATCGAATTTTCATCAGGAAAATATTAGTGTTTTTATTTTTGCTTGAAAGCTTAGAAAAGATGCTGGAAATTTGTCCATGATTTGTTTTCGATTAAATCCCATGTTGGATCTTTCCAACCTGACTATCAGCGGGTTTATCTTCTCAAAGACGAAAGGCATCGGATTCGCATAACACTGATCTTATCTAAGTCTTGAAAAGCACACTCTTGGAAAAACTATTGAGCAAAAAACGGCATTGTTGCTATAAAAAACTGTGAAGATCTTTAAAGGGGGAGGGCCGATTGAGGCGAGTTATCGCAAAAAATTTTTTCAAAATTTTTCGACAAACGTAAAAAAATGTTCGAAACGATGAACAAAAATACTGTTTGCGAAGAAAAATCGAAAAAAAATTTTTTGGGAATTTTTTTTAGGTGTTTTTGGCCTAAGTCCAAGCCTAAGCCCAAGCCTAAGCCCAAGCCCAAGCCTAAGCCTAAGCCTAAGCCCAAGCCTAAGCCCAAGCCTAAACCCAAGCCTAAGCCTAAACCCAAGCCCAAGCCTAAACCCAAGCCTAAGCATAAGAATATTCATCCTCGAAAATAGTATTTTTTTCATCGTTTTGAACATTTTTTACGTTTGTCGAAAAAATTTTGAAAAAAAATTTTCTTGCGATAACTCGCCTCAATCGGCACCCTCCCCCTTTAATGTGAGAAATAAAAAATTTCAAAATTTTGCCGATGCCCATTTTTGTATTGAGCTCGAGTTTTTTTTCTGTAATGCTACTGAGTGCTGATATTCCAATACTGATCATCCTCAATTTTCTTTGACATCTCTTGATAACATATAACAGTCAGTTTTTTTTCTTGTTGCCATCGGCACTTTTCTTGCTTTTTCTCACTTTTGTGGCTCAAAGTTCATCCTACCACGCAAGGTTATCAGTGTCATCTATTTTATTGATCAAAGTTATACGATTTTCACTTTTCTTACAAATTATGAAACGAAGTCATAGTCCCTCGGCTTCCCCTACATCTCCGGAGGTAAATTTTATTATTTTTGAAAATCTTTTTTTTTTACTATATAACCAGTGATGGGCCCGTTGGTGGGAACCACGGTTCCTGATGTGGAACTGGAACCGCAACAAATTTTTAAAGCCTAAGCTCAAGCCTAAGCCCAAGCCTAAACCAAAAAATTTTTGGGTGGAACCAGTGACGTAGCCAGAAATTTTTTATGGGCCGCCCTACCCGGAAATTTTCAAACAGTTGCCTTGGCCCCTCTCTTATGTTTTTTTCGAAAATTTTCCAAATTTTTGGAGAAAAACATAAGGGGAGACCCCCCCCCATAAAAAATTTCTGGCTACATCACTGGTTCCACCTAAAAATTTTTTGTCTTAGACTTGGGTTTAGGCTTGACCCAATACATCCAGACATTGTTTGACCTTTTTATGGGTTTACAACATTAGCGATAGAAGAAATTTTTTGTCCATTTTTCCTTAGTTAAATCAGGGCATTTGAAGTTGGCGATTTTTGAAATCTGTGTATTACAGCGAAAACATAAACGCATTGTTTTTGGTGACTCACACAAAATTCTTCATTTGGTGCTCCAATAAAATTATTTCTGTTGTTTGATTTTCAAAAACTTGCCTTATAGTAAAATTGTATTGCACTTGAATGTGACCTGAGTTTGGATAAGGTGTTGTTGGTATGATGTTGCCTTGGGCTCCGAAATTTAGCTTCTAGGCGTGTTCACTCACTAGACGTGTGGCGTTTCGAATAAACTTCAAGTTGTAAATCATAAGGTTTCAAATATTAGGAACAGATTGGTTCACGACAAGACTATCCTTTTTCGGTTTTTTGGTCATCATTTAGTTGAATTTTTGTAAAAAAAGTTTTTAGCGAATATGTTTGAAGCTATAAAAGAGGATCGTTCAAAAAAGGTAAAGTATTGAGAGTTTTTGAGGTCTTAAAGGACTAGTCCACTCGGCCAAAAAAACTATGAAAAAATTATATTTTCGGAAAGTTCATGAAAAATGGAGCATCTTTTGTTTTTATGGCATGTTTTGAATCGTTGTAGTTTTTGAGATAAATGCGCTTGAAATTGGCGATTTTTGAAATCTGTGTATTACAGCGAAAACATGAACACAATGAAAATTTGTCTCAGAATCAATAAAAGTTGTGTATCGACGCATGTTTCATCGACTTACGAAAACTGCCAAAAAATTTTTTGAATTTTCGTGTCAATACACAACTTTGATTGATTCAGGGACGAATTTTTTTCTTTTATTTTCTGTCGTTTATTGTTTCTCTCTTCATTTTCATCGAAAATGATTCCTTTCCCCTGATTCAGGGTCAGTGTATTGAAGCGAAAATAAAATTTATTATCTATTGATATCATTTTTTAATTTCGTAAATTGTTTGAAGATACTAAAATAGAGTGGTCTTCAGTTTAGAAACTCTTTTTTCCAAAATTATCCATTTTTTCTCGAATGATAAATTTCATCGGTGTCCGGCTTACGCCAACTACTTCTCTTGTGGAAACGTTTACAACGGTGGCGCCCAATGTCCTTGATAGAGATTAATTGTCATATATTGTTTGTATAGGGAAGAAGATCAACTTCTTCTTGCCTTTTAACTAACATATAAAAAATCATAAAGAGCATGAAACGCATAAAGAGCATGTTTAAAAACGAATTTTTCAATTTTTAAGGAATTTTTCGATTTTTGTATGAATTTTTCGATTTTTGGAGAATTTTTCAATTTTTGAGGAATTTTTCAATTTTTTACGAATTTTTCGATTTTTGATGAACATGCTCTTTAAATTAATTTTTACAAATAAAATCTGTTAATAATTCAAAACAAAAAATTCTAGCTCAAAAAGCCATTAATGGAAAAACGGAGAAGAGCTAGAATCAATGATTGCCTCACCACACTGAAGCAAATGATTCTTCAAGTGGACCCCCAACAAAAGTATGCAAATTTTTAAATTTTTTTTGTAAATCCCCATATTTTCAGTTCCAAATTGGAAAAAGCAGACATTTTGGAGCGGACAGTAAAGATTTTCCATATGCTACAACAGCAAAATCTCATGCTGACCCAACAAGTTCATGCGTGTAGTGGTGGAGGTAATGAAAAAAATGGGATTTTTATGACTATAATCGAAAATTTTTTTTGGCTACCACAGAACTTTTATTGAATCAGGCAACGTGTACATTGAAACGAAAAGAAGAACATGGATCCTTATATAGCTTTTTTGATGCATCCCTGCGTGGTCGTATACCGGGAAAATCAGGATTAGCTAGTACTTACTACTAATCCTGGTTTTCCCGCCATACGACCATGCAGGGATGCATAAAAAAGCTATATATGGGTCCATGTTTCTTTTCGTTTCAATGTACACGTTGCCTGATTCCATAAAAAGTTTCGTGGTAGCCAAAAAAATTCAATTTTTTCGAATTTTTTTCAATTTTATAATTTTAATTTTTTTTAGATGCCCAATTAGCCAGACTGAAAGGCATCCAAGATGGATTCCACTTGTGCTGCAACTCCGCCATACAGCATTTGTCAACAGCCGCGTTAGAGCAATGCGGGTGTCCCCAAAAACAGCCAATTCGACAACAGTTGTGCCAAAAAATGGGCGAGCATTTAAGCGCTGAATATATGCGCATTAATCCGGCTGGACTCCTGCCCCATTCGACGGCTGTCCCATTGCCTACAGTACACGGTATCCCGGGACCAAGTACGATGGCAAATCGAGGCATAATGGGCATGAATCAAATTCCGATGCTTCCACCCCATCTTGCACCACTTCCAGGTAAAATTTGTTGAATGGAAAGTCTTGAGCTCATTCAAAAAAAGTTGCCATTTTTGTTGATATTCTGAAAGTTGATGAAAAATGGAGCATGTTTCGTTTTTACGGCATGTCCTGAATCGTTGTAGTTTTCGAGAGAATTGCGATTGAAATTATAAGCAAAATTAAAAATTCGCGTTTATCGTGAGCTTGGCTCAGTGGTAGTGCTCCCAAAAAAAAACTTTTCCCATTGGATTGGCCCTTGAAAGTAAAATTTAAAATTATGCCAAAGTTTAGGTGTCATCTTCCCACCCCATCAACCAAATCCATTCGTTCGAATGATGCCCCATGCTCATATGCACACACCTTCAAACCCAAGTCATGAACCGACAAGCACGGTCCCAGAACTTCTCCCAACTAAAACCGAATCTATTAGTGATAGTGAAGCGGACGAGCACGAAAGTGACTACGAAGAGCCGGTCGATGTAGAAAGCTGTGACAAGACTGTCGATTCAACCACCAAAGAGCTGGATCACTCGGCTATGAGCACAATCATCAATTCGAGCACGAACGACAGTGGAATTTCATCGTCGGCGTCATCCCCAAATGTCTCGGCTCATGCCTCGTCTTTTACGTCCATTCATTCTTTGTTGCAAAAATAATCGCTAATCGCTTTTTTTTTCATCATCACTAAGATTTTTCAGCACTTATTTTATGTATTTTTCAAATATTTTTAGCTGTGCCTTATTTTGCTTATTTTTTCTCGTGCCTTGTCTCATTTTTTGGTACTACTAAGGGTTAGCGAGCCCACTAGACGTGAATTTTTTCAAAAAAATTTTACCTTTTTTCTTTGGAAATGACCTCTCTAGGAGTAACTTTATGCGGGCAATCGATTGCGCACATTTTCGAAAAAAAAATTCATCAAAAATCGAAAAATTCATCAACAATTGAAAAATTCGTTAAAACGCTTTCTTAACCCTGAGTCAGAGAATGGATTCGGTATATTGACGCGAAAATCGAAAAAATTTGAAAATCGACATAGACAAGAACGGGATGGAACGATCGTTCAAACAACACGTGAACGGGATGACAATTGTGCTTGTAATTCCTTTCGTCGTCCCGTTTTTGTGTCCCGTGGATTCGTCCCGTTATTGTGTATGCCGAAAATGCTGCCCTGATCCCGATTCAGGATATTGTATTGAAGCGAAAATGGAAAAAATTCGAATTTTGACCATTTTCGCTTCAATACAATATTCTGAATTAGGACAGCATTTTCAAGGTTCGAAAATGTGCGCAATTAATTTCTCACATAAAGTTACCCCAGGTCATTTCCAAAGAAAAAAGTAAACGAATTTACGCCTAGTGGGCTCGCTAATCCTTAGTAGTACCCAATTGTTTCTCTCTAGCCTGCAATCGCATTTACAAAAACTTTATCTCATTTTCTTGTCTCGTTTTCGGGTAGCGTGTTTTTTTTATCAACAGAAGCGGTTTTGAATGATCCATCAAAGATTTTTAGATTTTTGATGAATTTTTCGATTTTTAACGAATTTTTCAAATTTCAATTCTTGACGAATTTTTCGATTTTTGACGAATTTTTAAATTTTTGATGAATTTTTTGTTGAAAAAAGTCCTTCAAGGCCAAAACGATATTGAGAAGTTCTTTAGAAAAATTCGCAAAAATCGAAAAGTTTTTTTTGGAAATTTCATTTTCCAAAAAAACCCGTTCAAAATCGTGATTTTTTTACCTTCTCTCGTTATTTGACCTTTTTAAGATTGGCTTCTCGGTGAATCTGATTAAGTTTGAAACTTTTTTGTATTTATGTTCATATTTTAAATTTGAAATAAAGGTGTTCCTGGGCAGTTGTGTTATTGTACAGGGTGTTTTTGCACAATCTCCCATCAAAGAAAGATACTACTAACAAGTAAACATCAAAAAATATAAATAAATATATTCTCCCTTATAAGCAAAACTTGTAATCTTTAATCAGTATTACCAGTGGTGCAGTGGATACGCTGTCGCCTCGAAAGCTTTTTGGCTGGCTGGGGTTCGAATCCCACTGCCGTCCAATTTTTTTGCCTTTTCCAATTTCTTTCAATTCTTTTTTAAATTATTTTTTATGTATATGAAAATTTTATCACCAAAATTTTATTTTTATCTAATTTTTACGAATTTTTAAAAAAAATTTCATTTTTTCGCTTTAAAAATTTTTCATTTTTTCGCATTTTTTAAATATTATTTATTGATACAATTTTCATAAAAATACATAAAAAACAATTTAAAAAAGAATTGAAAAGAAATTAAGAAAAGGCAAAAAAATTTGGACAACAGTGGGATTCGAACCCCAGCCAAAAAGCTTTCGAGACGGCAGCGTACCACCGGTGCTATTGAGTGAAGATAACAAATTTTGCTTATAACAAGAATATATTTTTTATGTTTATTTGTTAGTAGTACCAACTTTCTTTGATGGGAGGTTGTGCAAAAACACCCTGTATATTTTGTCGTAGGCTTATCGATAAAGTGCGGAAAACTTGGCCGAGTTGTCTTCCCCACTTGATTGTTTACATTCCCAGCAATTTCCAATACATATCAGTGTGTGAAGCAAGCAATAAATCGAAAAGTCGCACGCGTCTTCTCTCGATTATCTTGGCCTTGTTTAATTAGGCCGGATTTGGTATTACAACAACAAAGTGGATTAGAAATGCTTACAGAAAAGATAAATGTTGTACGTGGTGGGCCAAAAAAATAGATTTTTGTGATTTTTTGGGGGGACCGTGGAATTTATGTTTCTAAAAATGACTCATATTGGGGGGCAATTTTTTGTGGAAAATTGATTGCGCGCATTTCTGAACCCTAAAAATGCTTCGCTGGCCCTGATTCAGGGAAATAAGAGTGTGTATTGAAGCGAAAATAGAAAATTTTTAGATTCCCCCCCCCAAATTTACCCCCAGAAAGTTAAAATTCGATTTTTGAGACATAATTTTATGCGGGAAATCGATTGCGCGCATTTCCGAACCCTAAAAATGCTTCGCTGACCCTGATTCAGGGAAATAATAGTGTGTATTGAAGCGAAAATAGAAAATTTTTAGATTCCCCTCTCCCTCAAATTTACCCCCAGAAAGTCAAAATTCGATTTTTGAGACATAATTTTATGCGGAAAATCGATTGCGCGCATTTCTGAACCCGAACAATGCTTCTCTGGCCCTGATTCAGGGAAAAATTGGGTTTTTTGGGAAGATAAGAGGATCATTTTGCACGAGTTTTGCGTGCTATTTCTCGTATTGTTTCGCTCGTGCTGTTTTGAAATTCGCATATTTGCCAACAGTAAAACTATCGAGTTATCGTCGATTTATATAGCTTTTTTATGCATCTCTGCGTGGTCGTATTGGCGAGAAAATAAGATTAGTTCAAATCTTAGTTGTAACTAATCATATATTATCGCCAATACGACCACGCAGGGATGCATTGCAAAATCTATATAAGTCGACGATAACTCGATAGTTTTACTGATTTGAAATTGCAAACCGCACGAGCATACTATTTCAAAGAGGCGAGTAGCACGCTCGTGCTATTTGAAAATCACCAAAAGTATTTTCGTGCTACAGTCGAACCTCGATTTAGTCGGGGGACAACACGACCACGCAGGGATGCCGGCGGGAAAATTTTTACTTAAAGAAATTTGGTTTCTTTATATACAAAGGTTTTTGCTCAAAAATCGATATACAAAATTTTCGATTCGGCATCCCTGCGTGGTCGTTGTTACTAAATCGAGGTTCGACTATATTTAAACATTTTAAACAGCACGACAAATATCACGGAAACAGCATGAGAAACAGCACTCAAAAGTCGTGTTATTTAATTAGCAAGCACCCTGACAATTTTGTCACCGACCTCAATTATGCGAATTTTGGTCACGGTATAATTTGCTCATGGTGACATGTACCAAATTTGACACCATCATGGTGTCAAAATCGTCCATGTTGTCAAAGTTGTGTTATCTTTATCACCACGAAAAAATTATAACGCGATCAAAATTCGCATATTTGAGGCTGGTGACAAAACTTTGTATAACTTTGAGCAACACTCTATAACTCAATGCTAGAATCGTGAGCTAAGAGAGCTAAAAGAACTTCTTCAGTTTGAAATCAAATACTGTATAAAGATGCGCAAATGAAGCGGTCCATTACAGTACAAAGGGGGATTATCGGCACTCTGATCTGATTGTAAATCTTCATGGGAGAGAACTTTTTCCTTCGACCAAGACTCTATCCTCCGACTCGATCGTCGGCTGGTTAGTCGTGCGCCGCAAGAAGAAAGTGTTCGATGTTAGCCGAAGATTAGACACAGTTTGCATCGCATCAACTCTCCGACTATGGGAAAATCTTTGTCGATTATAGAGGGACTATGAAGTGCGTATGGAGAAGAGATTTTCTCCACAACAACAAGATGGACAATGAAGCAGAAAGAGCTAAATTTTCAAATAAATTTTTGGTTGGTGATCAAAAGAGTCGGAAATTGGGTACCCCGTATCTCGGAGGGGTTAGACTTTGGCGCCAAAATTCTTTCATTTTTTCCAATAAGTGCCATTTTGAACGAAAATTTTTTTCAAAATCAAAATTTTTCTTCAAAACTTTTGATTTTGACCGAGTGCTTTTGCCGATCTCTAAATAGAATGTGTTTTTTTTCAATGTATTTGAAAAGTTTTCATTCAAATTGCGCCAATTCGTGATCCTCTTTTTTCACTCTTTTGATTGTCGCCATCCTTTTTGTCACCTGTTCATTTCCATTCAGGATGCATTTCATCAAGACTCACACTGCCCCCAAAAAGAGGTTCACATATCTGTCTTTGAAGACAGCCGAATGATTGTCGCGCTACGAAATGAAGAAGGAAAATCTCGTTCTTTTTCACAATAAAATAATTGTCGGAAAACGGCACGACGATTGAAGTTTATGGCATTTTTATTGGGATGAGAACTGAAAAAAAGTGGAGTCTGTAGAAATTGAGAAAGTGTCCATTTCTGAACAAGACTGGGAAATAAATTCATTTTTATTCGGGGGGTTATTGTTGTTATACAAATGGTGACAAAAAAATTATGAAAAAAATTTTTGCCTAACTTTAAAAGACCAGTCCACTTGGAAAAAAACTTCACGTAAAATTTATATATTCGGAAAATTCATGAAAAATGGAGCATTTTTTGTTTTTACGACAACCTCTAAATCGTTATAGTTTTTAAGAGAATTGCGTTTGAAATTGTTCATGTTTTCGTTGTAATACACAAACTTTTGGAATACAGTATTGTCCTTTAATCTAAACGTGTAGAGGTAACCTTCGAAGCGTTATCGCTGCCGAGATAATCGCGCTTGAAGTTTCATCTGTGTATTACAACGAAAACATGAATGCAGTAAAAATTCATCCCTGAATCAATCAAAGTTGTGTATTGACGCGAAAATTTAAAAAAATTGTTCGTTTTCATCGACTTACGAAAACTTGAATTTTTTTGCGTAAATACACAACTTTTATTGATTCAGGGAAGAAATTTCACTATGTCCATGTTTTCGTTGTGATACACAGATTTCAAAAATCGTCAACTTCAAACGCGATTTTCTCAAAAACTACAACGATTTAGAGGGTGCCGTAAAAACAAAAAATGCTCCATTTTTCATGAATTTGCCGAATATCAACAAATTATGGCAACTTTTTTTTCCGAGTCGACTGGTCTATATATAATACGCCTTCCCTGATTCAGGGAAGTAATCATATTATTTTAGTTCCAAAAGTGTCAATATTAACTTTCTCAATGCAGATAAAAAACGAAACAATTTTCCATCCGCCTAACACAAACAAATTATCCATTCGCCTAACACTTTCTAAAAACCTAATCTAACGCCAACTTTTACCGGCATTCAAAAATGATTCATGTCTTTCCCATCCAATTATGATCTCCATTTTGATGGGTCTATTCTTCTGAAAGACTGTCAAAAAATTCCAAAAAGGCGCTGCGACTTTTCGGTGATTCAACTTCCATGGAAAATAGCCGATGCCGCCTTTGAAAATTCCCCAAGCCGAAATCATCGGGCCGGCATTTACCGCAAATTTTTGATTCAATTCACAAAACCTGTTAAATTCTTCCATAATCGGCTTATGAAGAAATAAGGTCGATTTGGAAATATAAGAAAATCCGATTCAACAAGTATCGTATGAAACTTCTACAGGACGAGTAAAAAAGTGCATTTTTGTGATTTTTGGGGCCCGAAAAAATTTTTTGGGACCGGAAAATTTTTTAATATAAAAATGACCTATATAGGGGGTAATTTTATGCGGGAAATCGATTGCGCACATTCTCTAAGCACGAAAAAATTATCTTGACCCTGATTCAGGGAATGGGGTGGTGTATGGGAACAAAAGAAAATTTTCGATTTTCGCGTCAATACACCAACTCTAATTCGTTAAAAAGTCAAAAATTGAAAAATTCATAAAAAATTGCAAATTTGTCAAAATGGAAAAATTCATTTAAACGCTTTCTTGATCCTGATTCAGGGAATGGATTTGGTGTATTGACGCGAAAATCGAAAATTTTTCTTTTTTCGCTCATACACCAACTCCATTCCCTGAATCAGGGATAATTTTTTCATGCTTAGCCAATGTGCGCAATCGATTCCCCGCATAAAATTACCCCCAGGTGGATGCTTTCCGGGCGAAAATATATATTTTTTTCGATTTTCGCGTCAATACACCGAATCCATTCCCTGGATCAGGGTTAAGGAAGCGTTTTCATGCTTCGGGAATGCGCGCAATCGATTCCTCGCACAAAATTACCCCTATATGGGTTATTTTTAGTAAAAAATTTTCCAGTCCCAAAAATTTTTCGGGCCCAAAAATCACAAAAATGCACTGTTTTTTAAACTCACTCTGCAACATTTTTATTTTATAAATAACGTACGGCTGCCGAAAGTGTGCACAAAAGTGAACAAAAATTTTTTACCTCACGCCTTAGCTGTAGGGTCAAACAGCTCGAACAAAATGACATCAAAATTATCCAATTTAAAAATTGTTTTGGGTTATTAAAACGAAAATTCTGATTCATGTTTTCGTTTCAATAACCCAAAGCAATGCGTGCAATCGATTTTCGCATGGAAAAACTCCCCTAGAGCAAGTTTCTGGCCGATTTTATAGCGTTTTTGGGGGTATCACAACTTTTGCACACTTTCGACGCCGTGATAACATATATAACGTTATTCATGGCTAGCTTTATGAAAAATGTTTGTTACTTGGCGAAGTGGATAAGGAAGTCGCTCGTCCGATCTGGCAAGTTAAGCAACGTTGGGCCCGCAGGTTCGAACAAAAATTTTGATCTACAAAAAAACTTTCCTTACAAAGAATGATGCAAAAATTTTTTGCTTCATTGTTTGTAAAAAAAGTTTTTTGTAGATCACAATTTTTGCCCTAGTGGGATCGAACCTGCGGGCTCAACGTTGCTTAACTTGCCTGATCGAACGGGCGGCTTTCTTATCCACTTCGCCAAGTAGCCGACATTTTTCGTAAAGCTAGCCATGAAAAACGTTAGAAATTATTGAGGCCTTGAAGCTAAATAATTTTGCAGTTGAGGTAGTGAGTGAATCTTCTTGGAATGTTTTCCAAATTCCGGATGATCTTGATAAAACCCAGGCAGGTGCTGGTCAATACTGTCAAAGTAAACAGAGATTACAAAATCCAACCAAGTGAGTCCACTCCGAAAATAGAACCCATTCCCGGCATCTTTCAAATGTTTCTTGAATAGCGGTAGTGCTTTTTCAGCTGCAGGCAAAAAATGCTGCTTGTACGCCTCATCCTTTAAAAGCATTTTACAGGATGTATCGAAAAAAACCGGAGTTTGGGCGATTTTTTCATATTTTTTCGAAAATTTAAAACAAATGACTCTACTAGGGCTATTGCGCACATTTTTTAAGCATGAAAAAATGATCTTGACCCTGGTTCAGGGAATGGGGTTGATTGACGCGAAAATCGAAAATTTTCCCATTTCCAAGGCTTGAAAACGCTTCCTTGACCCTGAATCAGGGAATCGAAGTGTGTATATTGAAGCGAAAATCGAAAATTTTTAGATTTTCTGCCTGAAAATGACTTTCTGGGGATAAATTTATGTGGAGAATCGATTGCGCGCATTTGCGAAACTTGAAAACGCTTCCCTGATTCAGTGAATCGGGATGTGTGTATTGAAGCGATGACCAATACATCAATTTTTCTTTGATTCAGGATCAGGGAAGCGTTTTCAAACGTCGGGAACGCGCGCAATCGATTCCCCGCATAAAATTAGCTTTAGAAAGTCATTTTCAGGCAGAAAATCTAAAAACTTTCGATTTTCGCTTCAATACACACATTCCGATTCCCTGATTCAGGGTCATAATAAAAATTGTTAGGTCGAAAAAACATGAAAAATCGCCCAAATTTCGGTTTTTTATACACCCTATAAATAAATTTTGGGAATTTCATTACCTTATCGCCGTGAGCAAAGCCCAGGACTATCGAATACCAAGGATTAATTTCAGAAGAAAAGTCCTTAAATTGGTCAGCTAGTGCATTAATTTGGGCTTGTTCAATTTCATCTTTACCAATCAACGCTAAACACATGATTCAAGAAAATTTGACATTTTCGAAGCGAAAAAACGCTTCCCTGATTCAGGGAAAACCTGTGTATTGAAGCGAAAAGTCGCAAAAATGCGATTTTTGCCTAAAAATGCCCAATTTCGAGATCAAAAACTTTGAGAGTCTCGATTCCCCCCCCCCTAGTCATAACTGTACACAAACTTCAGTAAAATCTTACCATGTTTTCTACCCAAATAGCGCAAAATAGAAAACATTTCAGGCAACATTTTCCCATCAACTTCAAGAACTGGAACTTTACCAAAAGGCATCTCTAAAATTTGAATATGAAAATTATTGAGCACATTTTGTATAAAATTTTTGCAAAAAATATTTCGCGCAGACTCTGGGCTGCGCACCATTGTGTTTGTTTCATACACTAGGATAACATAAAAAAACGTATATACTTGGTTTAAATTCAGGCCATTGTTGGAATGAAATACGAACGTCC
>JAQGCO010000141.1:0-13734 GCA_034700925.1 Acrobeloides cf. buchneri Gr-Nem-00862
ATGCGTTCGGGCGCTCGTCCGAACATTTCCGAACGCGTCTGAACGTTTCCGAACGCGTCAGAACGTTTCTGAACGCGCCCGAACGCCTATTAGTGATGTGTCCGAACGCGTCCGAAACGGAATTAGTGATGTTATTAGTGATAAATTAGTGAAGTCAAAAATTTTCGAACGAATTAGTGGCGGCCCTAAGCCTAGGCTAAGCCTAATGCATAAGCCTATGCCTAAGTCTAGGACTGAGCCTAAGCCAATGGCAAAGCTTGTTATTCCAAGATTTTCAAAAAATCAAATTCCCAAATTAACTTTTGACGATTTCTAAAAATTTCCTCACTCATGCTAACTTCCTTCAAAAAATCAAATTTTCTGATAAAACCCCATAAAATCAGATTAGACCACCACCTCCTTCCCTTTGGGACTAATTCGGCGATGGCTTTCTTCATTTTGGCATTTTTCTTTCTTTCTCTTTTATGTCCTTGGTTTTATGACCGTTTTTCAGTGGGTCGAATAGCGCGTGTAACCCCAAACAACTTGAAAAAAAGACGATTCAAACACTCGAGTCAAAATATTGAATGAAACTATTTGTAAACAAGCTTTCAAGCTTTCACCTTTCGTATATTTAACTTTTAAAATAACTGGTTTAACAGGTATGTACAAGATGATTAAAAAAATGAGAATTTTGCGATTTTTTCAAAAAATTTCAAGTTTTTTAACTTTCACCAAAATAACCCTAGAGGGGTTTTTCGATGCGAGGAATCGATTGCGCGCATTCTCGAACCTTGAAAATGTTTTCCTGCCTCGAGGTACAAGGTCCAGAAAAATTTTAAACATTTTGGTCAAAAACATAAGGGGGAACGATTCGCCAAAATTGCCATCTCCAAAAAGGTCAGTCTACAATAGCATCCTGATCAGCAACGTCATCGACAAGTACTTCTACCAAAAGGGTCTGGCAAACTCAACGTTCATGCCTTGTGATAATAACACGGAGGCATTGTTAGAAATTGGCAACCAAATCTCGGATCAGCAATATGGTCTCGCCGTATTGGTCTTTGAAAAGCCGGAAGACTTCGACCACAGCACCAACAAAGCACTGGCGGCACTGACTCAGATGTACCATGTTTGCAAGATGGTTGGCCCACAAAACTGGGAGCGCAAGAACATGGAAGCAGAATTTGAGGAAGTTGAATTGGAAGCTGAAGATGTGGATCTCAAGAAGATTGGATTGAAGATTATCAAAGAAGAAGGAAAAGAAGAATACCCGGTGACTAGTAAAATGACTCAGAAGAAGATGTACTGACTCAGATGTCCCATGTTTGCAAGGTGGTTGGCCCACAAAACTGAAAAGGGCAAGAATATAGAAGAAGAATTTAAGGAAGTTGAATTGGAAGCTGAGGATGTGGATCTCAAGAAGATTGGATTGAAGATTATCAAAGAAGTTGGAAAAGAAGGATACCCGATGACTGCTAAAATGACTAAGAAGAATGTACTGGTGGCACTGACTCAGATGTCCCATGTCTTATGATTTTTTAAACTTTTTGGCCCTTGGAGGAGGGGGGGGGGTACATGTACACCCTGTACCCCCCCCCCCTTCGGTACGGCACTGTCGCCATGAAACAGTGTTTAGGTTTTAGTGATATAAGTAAATTCAAAATATCCACTAAAATATGACAAAAATAGGAAACCTATGCACGAAAAACTTTTACTCCAGCATAACACCTAATTGCCTCTGTTAATCGGTTAATCTTCTTCGGAAATGATGGGGTGGACATGGAAAATGAATCATTCACAATGAAAAATATTCTTAGAGATGATCGAAAATTCCAAAACGAAAATTGATGACTTTCTTCAAAAAAGATTTTTCAAAAACTTGAAAAAATGTTTTGATGAAATTTTTGATTGGCCTAAAAATGACGTAGGGATTTTTCTGACTTCTTTTGCCTGTTGCAAAAAATTTCCTTGGATACATCAATCCCAAGTAATATCAAAAAATTTTCAAAAATTGAGTCCTCGAAATAAAATTTTCATCCATCAAAAATGGGTCAAAATTCAAAATCGAAATTTCAATTTCCGACCGACTATTAATGAACATGCGAATTGTTTTTCACATCCATCTTCAAAAAACCTGCCTCCCACCTCGAGGCCTCAACCACGAAAAGTGTCCGGACAAATCAAGTTGCATTCGTTTCGAGTTCGTGATTGATACCCCCTCGGATGGCTCGAAAGCTGTTATCAGCTGATTAAGTAGGTGCGAGTTGTCCGGCTCTAATTCGTTTTACGTGGCTTGCATTTTACACAACACATGCGAAAATTTTGCATTCAGCCTCTTTCGCTAATTATTGTTTTTCGAAGAGAAGCTGGTTTCATTTCAATGGCTTACTAATGGGGTAATTTATTAGTCGGAGTCAAACTTTTAGTAGGGGCAGAAAAAAAACAAAAAAGGAGAAGAAAGCAACATGACAAATTTATTGTTTCGAGAGTTTTTTGAAAATTAAAAAAAGAATTTAGAGCTCATCAAAAGTTAAATTGGAAATTGTGCTTTTGAAAAACGTTGGGCGTTAAAAGGGCTTGGGCTTAGGCTTATGCTTAGACTTGGGCTTAGGTTTAGACTTGGGCTTAGGTTTAGGCTTACGTTTAGGCTTAGATTTAGGCTTAGCTTAGCTTAGGCTTGGGCTTAGGCTTAGGCTTAGACTTGGGCTTAGGTTTAGGCTTACGTTTAGGCTTACGTTTAGGCTTAGATTTAGGCTTAGGTTTAAGCTTAGGTTTATGTTTAGGCTTACGTTTAGGCTTATGCTCAGGCTTAGGCTTAGGTTTATGCTTAGACTTAGGTTTAGGCTTGGGCTTAGGCTTATGCTTGGGCTTAAATTTAGGTTTAGACTTAGGCTTATGCCTAGGCTTGGGCTTAGGCTTAGGCTTAGGCTTAGACTTAGACTTAGGCTTAAACTTATGCTTAGGCTTATACTTAGGTTTAGGCTTGGGCTTAGGCTTAGACTTATACTTAGGCTTATACTCAGGCTTAGGCTTGGGCTTATGTTTAGGCTTGGGCTTAGGCTAAGACTTATGCCTAGGCTTGGGCTTAGGTTTAGGCTTAGGTTTAAATTTAGGCTTCAACCAACTTTCAAAGTTTTTATTTCGAAATTTAATTTATAGTTACTGAGATGCAACAGGAATTATAGCGCACCCTGTAAACAGGATACTCAAGTGTTTGGTGCTTGAAAAAAGAGAATCAATGTTCAAGATCCAAAAATCCATGACCAAAAATCCTATTAGCTAAAATATAGGGATTCAAAAATTTTGGTACCTTAAAATAGAACCTTAATAAAGAGTTTTTTCTAGGTCGAAATTAGTGGTCATATAATAATTTGCCTGAAATTCAAAAGTCTGACCCTAGGGGGATCGAACTTTGGCTGTCTCACTGTTGCTTAACTTGCCAGATCGGACGGTCACCTTTTCTATCCACTACGCTATGTAGTCAACACTTTTTTGAAACTCGCCAAAGGGTTATAAACAAATGCTCATTAAAAAAAACAAATCTTTTTTAATACAACACTTTAATAAACTACCTAAAATTTGCCCTTTTTGAGATTTCCTCCACCTCCGAAAAGAACAACACTACTCGACAAAAGAACGAAAATTGGTTTAAACACTTCTTAATAGATTGCAACGTGTTCGGCAAGTCACAAAAAGAGCGTCTTAACCAAGATGAACGAAATAAGCTCATTGTACATACATATATGCTAGAGTGTATGTGTACGGCTAGTCAAGATGCGGCGGAAGCATCCCATTCTTCTTCTTTTTCTCCCATCCCAAAGTTGAGGGAGTAAGTTTATTGGATAGGAGGACAGGAAGAACGCTTTTCCAAGTGGCCGGAAAAAAAGATGAGCAAGGACTTGAGGGAGGCCTAGAGAGATCTGTGTTAGCGACTTGACGATCGAGCTCATTTTTCAAGCATACATGTTCAAATAATCTTTTCCGACGACACGAAAATTGCAAATAGGTTGTACGAACATGGTGATAAAAAACACGATGTGACATGTGTCGAGAAACTATTAAGATTTTATGGCGGACAAAGTTCACAAACATTCTTATACGATTAGTTGAACCTGATTTTCAGGGTTTTCGTGTTAATTATGAGCAAACGATGGAATCCCAAGTTATTGAAGTACTTGGCAAGGATATGTTAAGCGCATTGTAACTGGTTGTAACGCTCATATTAGAGTTTCTGAAATCGAAACCGATCGGTCCAAACCGAAAGAAACGTTATAGTCTGTTTCAGCGAGAGATATTTTAGAAACTTCCCGACCCCAGTTTCGAGTGATCCCATCCGATCTGACAAGTTAAGCAACGTTGGATCCACCGGGTTCGATTCCCGGGCCTAATTTTAGCGATTCAAAAAAAGTTGTTAAAGCAAACCCCCCTTAAAATTACATGAACAAAATTGTCCTATCATTATTTTTCGATTTTGACCTCTGTGGAACCCTGTATTATAAGGCTCGGGTTCGATCCCCTCCAAGGACGAAATGTTTTTGCACTTTTTGGTTGAAAATTGTCAAAAAATAAAAAAGTGCAAAAACATTTCGTCCTTGGAGGGGATCAAACCCTTATAATACAGGGTTTCACAGAGGTCAAAATCGAAAAATAATAATAGGACAGTTTTGTTCATGTAACTTTGAAGGGGGTTTGCTTTAACAACTTTTTTTGAATCGCTAAAATTAGGTCCAGGAATCGAACCCGACGGGCCCAACGTTGCTTAACTTGCCAGATCGGACGGGATCGCTCGAAACTGGGATTTATAGAAAAAATTTTACTTCAAACATCGTCCCATACCCGGAACCCATTTTCCCAAAACTTCGTTATGGCAAAACCAAATATTTTTTGAGTTGCGACCACTAAAAACTTGCAAAAATGCTTCTCTCGGGCCCATCTTTCAATCCCCATACTCAGAGGTGCCGCGGGTAGTTCGAACTTTCGAGATAACGTCTCTTAAAAACTCGAGATGAAAAGGGTTATATAAGAAATTATACATGACAAATATATACGAAATTATACATGACAAGTGTCCTACGTTCAACTGTCACACACACAATCGATGATGAATCTGTTCAAAAATTTTTGAGACATTTTCAAACAACTCAACACAGGAGGTCGGAATGACTTCATAAAGTCGGCTTTTAACGAATGAAAAAGCTGTCACGAATGAAGAAGTCGGATATTAGGAGAACAAGAGGATTTTCGAAGATGATGTTCATACATAAGTTTTATTTCTTATGTTCTTGGCGGAACAGTTCTAAGCCCAACTAATGATGAACGAATTCAAGTGGAGAGCGGGTCGGCTTTTTGTCCAGAGAATATATGACATAAGATTGATAAGTGGAAGGAGACAGGAAGGACTTGGGCTAATATCGAAACATTCATGGAAATCAAAATGAGAGTTTTTGAAAAAAAAGTAGGATTTTGCATTTTTTGAAACTTTGGTAAAAATAAGATTTGATAGATGATTAGAGAAAGAGAGAGAGATTTAGGCTTAAGCCGACTTAGACCTAGGCTTAGGCTTAAGCCTAAGTCTAGGCTTAAGCCTAGGCTTAGGCTTAAGCATAGGCTAGGCTTAGATTTAAGGCCTAGGCTTAAATTTAAGCCTAGGCTTAGGCTTATGCCTAAGCCTAGGCTTAAGCATAGGTATAAGCCTAGACTTAGGCCTAGGTCTAGGCAGTGGCTTAATTTCAGCCGCCGGATGGGAGGGAGAGCACTTGGTGACCTTTTTTCGGTAGAAATATTTTTGAAAAAATGCTTATTTTTAAGCTGAAAATTCTCAGAAAATTTGGGCAAAAACATAAGGACCCTTTGGTACTTTCGGTCCTTCGGGATGGATGGGGGTAGCCTCCCAAAGCTCTCTCCGTAATTACGCTACTGGATTTAGACTACACATACTCACTTAACCCCATTTCAAATATTTGTCTTTCTTCAAAAATAACTATTTTTAACACAAGACGAGTAAAAAATAGACCAAACAATCGACGCCAAAAATACAGCCACTTCTTCGCTCCAACATGAATCATGCAATTTGAGACAAATTTTTCAAACAAGGAAAACTTTGCAATCGGAAATTTTTTATCGCCCAATTTCTCTAACTATTCGTCTTTTCTCCTCAGTCAAGGTCACAATTATTTGCATTCGGCCTTGTTCTTATATATTGGTGGAATTTGTGAAATTACTCAAACTGGGTCTTTGCCGGTTTTTCAATTTTTCAACCAGTTTTTCAGCGCATGTGGTCCTTATGAAAAGATTGTTGCTTTAAAATTTGACATGCGATGAATTAGTTTCTTCCTTGTAGCATTCGATGGGTTTAATAATTTTGATTTTTTCAAAAATTGGATAATTTTTTTATCATCAAAAACTTCAGGGTTGATCAGAAAATCGTGCGATTTATAAAACTTAATATATAGAGCTCAAGAAATACGTTTTCGAAATATAAAAATTTCAATAGTAGGCAAGAGTGTATAGACTAGAGCATAGCTAAACAAGGGGGTACTGTATCCCCCCCCCACTTCGTCTTTTTGTCAAAAATCTTTAATATGTTGCCGAAAATTTTTAAGCGGCCACGTCGTATTTAAGGCACTAGTACCCCCTCCTTGTACAGCTATGGGAGGGGACAGTAGCGTATCTAGGATCAAATTTCGGGGGTTGCGAGAGTGGAATAATTTTAAGCCCAGAAATTTTGCAGAAATATAAGGGGGGACCATTAAAAAAATTTTTATTTTTCGAATTTTAAGGGGTGCGGCCGCCCCCTCGTACCCCTCCCCCCCTCTCTGGATACTCTACTGGGAGGGGGACCCTGCGACCATGTCGTATTTAGGGCGCCAGTACCCCCTCCGTGTACAGCTATGGACGTTCTCAGCAGCGTCGTAATTATGGGAACCTCCCTCTAGAGTAGGGAAAACCGATAAAAATCGTTCGGTTTCGATCTTTTCCTTGCCCTTCGGTTTCGATTTTTTTACCAGTTTTTCAACCCTTCGGAGTTGTAATAATTTAACAAAGATATCAAGTTCTTCACATTCATCCGCAAGTTCTTCTTTATCATAAGAGAACTTTTTCTTCAACAAAAGGTAGTCTTTAATCATCATAAGAATTTCAATAGTTCCATCCGAAAGACGGAATCGACGATTATTGGCCAAGATCAAGCCTGCTTGAGAAAAGAGACGTTCACAATCACGGAGCTGCATGGCACACAAAAATACTTGCGAGCTAATTCTGTCAAAAGTGAGATTTTAGGCTCCGTTTCTCGGTAAAAATCGACTAACAGTAGGCTATAGTTGAAAACACATCTTTCACAAAAGGACTTTCACCAATGTTTAATGGCAGATTATATGCAACAACCATCTCCAGGAATCGTTCAAGCATCTCACCATCTTCATTTTTTCTCGATTTAAAAATATCACTAATTCTAGGTGTTGAATCTGCTTCTCGCTTCTCTTCCGCCCGTTGAAGCTCTTCCAAATTATCAATCACCTAAATGCAAAAGTATTAAAAAATCTTTAAAAGTTTGAAAAAACCTTTTGCTCTTTCGCATTTTTTGAAATTAAATGATTCATAAATGTGCTCGTTGATCCGCCAATTGTTTTCTTGCAAAAACACTAATGTTCAATCTTATCGTCATTCTTAATTTTCACAAAAAGTCCTTTCTCGAACACAATGCTTGGGTTGGACATTTGAAAATAAATTAGCGAAGCTCATTTTTCCTACAAATAATCAAAAAATTTTGTAACATTTACAAAGGGTCAATCGAAAAAACTATAAAATGTCTTCAACAAAAAATCAAAAAGGTTCAAACTAAGCGAAATTTTTTAAAATTACTTCACCAATCTACTTATTCAATTTCTTTAATAGATGAAAAAAAGTAAGGCTAATTTTGGCACTATAACTTCCGCCACGTTTCATGTTCGCCACGACAACTTTCGCCACGTTGTCAAAAAACTATAACTTTCGCCACGTTCGTGTCAATATACATATTTATTGCAAATCAGGCAACTCAATTAGTCTGAAATTAAATGTTTATTGACACGAAAGTTACGTGGCGAAAGTTATCGTGGCGAGAGTTATGTGGCGAAAGTTACATCGCGAAGGCGAGATTCGTGGCGAAAGTTATAGTGCCCTAATTTTTAAATTTCGTAATGCACAATTAATCGTTTCGGTAAATAAATTTTTATTGAATCAGAAATATTAGGCTTTTAAAAAAAACCGAAAAAAATCGGTTTTTTAACCTTCGGTTTCGGTCAGCAATTTTTTCTTTCGGTTTTAAAACATGCGATTTCAGTTTCGCCACTCTACTTCCCCCAAATCTGGGGGTTCCAAGTTCCTCCTATAAAAATTTTTATCTTCCGGGAAAATTGGAAATTTCCCAAAACTTTCGCTTTTTTCCAAAAATTGATTTTTCCAAAAATTCCCCCACCCAAATCTGGACAAAAATTTCTACGCTGTTTCTCAGCGTTCCATGACCGGTTTGTTCTCGCTTTTCACTTTTCCCCTCCAACTCAGCAGCCTTTCTTCCAACGCATTCAATTTCGGCGGATTCAAACTTCTGTGCTTTGCATTTCTTCCTTCTTCAATAGCTTGGATTGTTTTGTCTCGCTCTTTCAATACTCGTATGATCGTCGATTTTGGTAACTTAAATTCGTGCGCCAACCAATGATTGCTTCGATTTTTTTCGCTTCTTCAACGATCCTGAACTTTTCTTCGAGATCAAGGCTTCTTCTTTTGCGTTTTGATTCCATCTTTTCGTTTTCTTCAGTTTCGACGCTATAAGTTAATTTCAGCGCTAAAATTTCCAACTCAAAAAGAGCAAAACAAGGAAATCAACAAGAAAGCGTTAATAAAACGTGATTTTTTCAACGCGTTTCAACAATTTACCGATAAAACATTTCGTTTCAACAATCTTTCGTTAAAATATCTCGAATTCGGGTCGGGGTTGGGGGTCACTATTGCAGGGTTCGCCTAATCGGCCGGAGGGGGTCACTATTGCAGGGTTCGCCTAATCGGCCGGAGGGGGTCACTACCCCACAACTTGTGGGGTTTGACTGTACATGAAAATTTTTGTCTATCATTAGTTTTAGAGAAAAAAATTTTCCGCGCAACACTATATACAATACGTTCAAATTTTAAAATCCAAAACAAAAAACTCCAAATGTCTCCGAATATTTCCATTCTCTTGTGGATTGAAATCGAATCCACCTGCTCATTTTTGACGCCAAAAAAACAAGGCGCCTTTCTTTATTGGTCAAGTTTGCGCGCAAACCTTTCTATTTCTCTTCTTTTTCGTTTGCTATTCCATATGACACCCACAATATATTTTTTACCATTAAAGAATAAATCACCGAGTATATGTGACATAATCAGTTGAGCTGACGGCTGGTCGTTCTAGAAGAAATAGAAGAAAATGTGCGCTTCCCGAAAAAGTAAGAGCTGTCTGCACAAAAAAGGAAAGAGACGCTGAATGTCGTCTATCATACGAAACGAACGGGTAGATGTTTTTGCAAAATGCACACCAATATCATTTTTAGGGATCTTTATATAAATCGCCTGTACACACAACATAAGCGCTTAAAGCACTTGTGTTCGTGTGTACAGACGATTTTTTTATGGTGATCTCCAAAAAGTGCAGGGCTTATACCACGTGTTAATACAATTTTCTCGAGTTTCTTGAGAAAATTCACCCACCCATCACCCAGTGGGTGGCATTACCCAAATCACCCATCACCCACTATCACCCATCATTATCTGGTGGGTGATGGGTGATTGTGAGTGATTCACCCAGATGGTGATGGGTGGGTGAATTTTTGGTGCTATCACCCATTTTTTCGCCCCCTGGTTCGAACACCGCGTCGCAATGATTTTTCAAATGGACTCCCTTTAATTAAAATCGACGTTTGTGTCCATTTGGTCTGCCAGCTCTAGAATTTTTATAATATCAACAAAAAATTACAATTTTTGTCATTTTTTGATCTTTAAAAAATTCAAAAACAAGATCAAAAATTTTTCACTCAAAGTTCATTCAACTCAAAAATAATGAAAAAAACTTTGACAGATGACGCACTATTCAATTGCAAAGAAAAAATCCATCATGTGGCAATACGAACATTTTTTCAACAAAAAACTTCGAAGCGCCAACATTTTTGAAACTTGATTTTCAAGGTGTGTAGGCAAGCTGTTATTGCTGTATCAAGGTAATTTGATCCTGTATGAACATTAAGAAAGCATTTTTTGATCATCACCTCCTCAATTAGTCTAAAGAAAAATGAGGGTTTTTAAAAATGAAATAATACAAATGTTCGGCACAGAGGTCAAAGTTGGGCCCATCTGGGTCCAAGCCCGTTCCTGATGATCCGGGCCCAATGGGACTAGGCCCGTTTCAACTTATGTAGACAAATCGTTTATTTTATTAGGTTGTTTCAAAAGTTCCTGGCCAAGAACAAAATTAGTTTTATTTCAACAACTTGGTATGAAAATTTTCCCTCCCTCAAATTTGCCATGGTGGTGCAGTGACAAAGCAGCGGCTTCGTGGCCACAAGGTCGCGGGTTCGAATCACGCTTGGAGCCAATTTGGCTCTAAATTGGCTAATTTGGAACCAAATTGGTTCCAAGCGGGATTCCGAACCCGCAACCTTGTGGCCACGAAGCCGCTGCTTTGTCACTGCACCACCAAGGCAAGTTTGAGGGAGGGAAAATTTTCATACCAAGTTGTTGAAATAAAACGAATTTTGTTCTTGGCCAGGAACTTTTGAAACAACCTAATAGTAATCTCCGACGATTTTAAAGAATGAATTTATGATTTTTTGTATCCCGGGGTTTTTCGTTATGGGGAACACGAATATGAAGAAATTTTTTGATTGTGACCATGGAAAAGTGGTGAAAATCGATCGCTGTGAAAAGTTCGTTGTGAAAAGTCCGCCCGCTATTTTTTATATCGTTGTGAAAAGTCCTAGAGCCGGTCATACATGGGCAGACTCCAGGTGACCCCAGGTTTCTCACCTGGGGGTGGGTTGTGGGCAGAGATATAAACGTGTATTACACGCTACACGTTTAACGTGTAGTAACGTGTACGTGTATTTTTGTAAAATTAGCGTTTTAAAAAATTTCCTTTACAGTAGCATGGTTATTAAGACAAACTAAACATATTTCAATTTTACTACACGAAAAATCGAAATTTTACGTGTACGTGTAGTACACGATTCGTTCGTGTACGTGTACTACACGTTTAACGTATACGTGTATTTGAACGTGTACGTGTACTACACGTATACTACACGTTTAACGTGTACACGTGTATTTTAACGTGTACTACACGTATAAGTGCACAAATATTTTTCCGTGTATTAAATTTTTTCATTTTTTATTCAATAATCAAAATTTTGTCAAAAGTTCAAAATTTTTACCAAAAATTCAAAATTTTGTCAAAAATTAAAACAAAATTTTGAATTTTTGAAGAATTTTTTAATTTTGAAAAATTTTGAATTTTTGAAAATGTAAAAATCGTACACGTTTACATCCCTGGCTTCCCCCCCCCCTTCCCCTAACTACGCGGCTTTAGGCCCCTCGTTACGGTTACGGGCGCTCGTTACGGGTTCTCGTTACCGAGCACACTCATCACGGCCACTCGTTACGGCCTCTCGTTATAAAATCCACTTGTTACGGCCTCCAGGGGCATGCTAGGATTTCAAAAATGGGGGAGAGGGAAATCATAAACAACTTTTTTCAATTTTTTATGAAAAAATTTAATTTTTAAAGTTAAAATTATGTAAACGAGAGGCCGTAACGAATGGCCGTGAATTTGCGTCGTAACGAGGGGCCTAGTGCCAGCTACGTCCCTGGCCCTGGATCGCCGGGCCCTAAAGTCAGAAGATCCACTCCCGTAAATTGTTACTTCAGTGTCATGTTCAAAAGTGTATATTGATTTCGGCGAGATTCTTCTAATGTCCCAACATCTAATTAAGTCATCTTTTCCATAACTCCAGAGATTGTATCCATTATGAGAAAAATCAAGAAATGAAGTTCCACCCACATGTCCAAAAAATCGTCCTTTTTCTTGTTTATTATCAATATCCCAAATGTAAACCTCTCCTTTATTACCGCAAAAATAAGTTGATTTTTCATCGAGAGACATTTTTATTACCGAATAGATATCATTATCAAAATGCGGTCCAAAATGTTCTGTGACCTTATGACTCTTTAAAACCATATTTGAAATATTATTGAACATATTTTATTAATCTTACTTGTAAATCCACTAAAAGTAATAGTCCGTTTCCAGTTCCATTAATGATTGCAGGTTTACTAGCTAGTTCCGAAATATAAATAGGACGACTGAAATAGTCTACTGTTAAAAGTCTAATTTTTTGGCTTAACAATTCTTTATTATCAATATCCCAAGTGTAGATATCAGTATTTTGTTGTTTATCTGTGCCTGATACATATATTCGTTTATTATCTCGCGAAAATGCCATACAAATATTGTATGACAGTTTCGTCGTACAATCGGTCAGTAAAGGCTTTAAGTTTCTAAAAAATAAAAACAATAGTTACTAGTAAAATCACCTGGGTCTCCCCTTATTTTTGCCAAAATTTTGAAAATTTTTCGAAGATAACATAATGTGTCCATCTGATATTGCTCCCTGGCACAGTTTCTGTACCCACGATACAGTTTCTGTATCTTCGATACATAAAATGTACCATACTAAAAATGCTGGTTTTTAATGAAATTTTCTATGACCCTAGGGTTTTCCTAGGTGCTGGACAAGAATCTGCGATTATTTGTTTACCATATACCTCCGGATTACGGTCAAATATGACTTACAAAGAAAATACCTTTTTGGGGTACACCCCTCCCATTGGTGCTTCCAGTAGTCAAAATTAAAAAATTCCTCCAGATTCGAGTTCTCCATGTCGTAACTCCCCCATACAAAAACCAGCCATTTTGGTAAACTTTTTGAAAATTCGAGTTCTTGGCCCTAATGAAGGGGAAAGTAGAGGAATTGGAAAATGAACAGTTACTGCTCCTAAGGCGCAGTAACACTTAGTTTTGAAATATTATCATACTTAATTTCATCTTCTCCCAGTTTAACGGGCCCTTTATAAGGAAGATGCGCAGTACAAAAAGCCTTTAATTCTTCGAAACAATAATAATTAGCTTCTTTGATGATCTCTTCAATTATTTTAGAATCATCTGGAAGGACAACATCTCCATCTCGCATAAAGTTCAAGATAGTATGAAAATGTTTTCCTGAACGATCAATAAAAATTTTACCATTTTTATCACGCTTAACAGCAAAATTTCCAGATAGCATTTTGTTAAACATCGTGTCATATTTTAAAAGAGTATCCTTAGTAGTTTCAAAATGATATCCTCCGATATTTAGTTCAACTATTTCAAAAGTGGCCATGTTTGTATTAATCAATAAATAGTGACAATTTTATTCAACAATACAGTTAAACATTGATTGGAATATTAAAGAAATTTTATTATTTGATAAGATCCATGAAATTGAAGTTTTACGACCTAATTCTTTTTTTTAATATCTGGAGCGAAGCCTCCTCTACCACAATATGTGCTTTCACATTAGTCAACTCTCGTTTAGAAAATTTTCTTAGGCCTTTTATGACACGCCTACACCCTATAGGTAAACTTCAACGTTGTATAACTTTTTATAGTTAAATGGAAATCAATCGGGACTTTTTTATTCACTTTCTTATATT
>JAQGCO010000142.1:0-13719 GCA_034700925.1 Acrobeloides cf. buchneri Gr-Nem-00862
TCGATGGAATGCTTTCTTGGTCATCATCTTCATGTGGCAGTGAATATTGGCGGATTGCCTAATAATAATGTTATACTATTATTCATTTTCCCTAAATCCAGGGCTCCAAAACAGGGCTAATTTCACAGAAATGTTCTGATTTTGGACAGTATAATCCGGTAAATTCTTAAAGTTTTTCGAATAAAAATCTGATTTTGGGATCAAAAATTTGATTTTTGGACTAAAAAATCTTATTTTTTATCGCCTTTTTCTGATTTTCATTCAAAGCCCCCTTCCTAAACCAGTAGTTTTTGTCAAGGCATTACCTGTAAGATAGAAATATCCGAAGGAAGGCGTTGATCTCCGATCAGAATTTCAATACGTCCGTTAAAAGCGGTGCTTGAGGTAAAACTAAGATCCTGGTCTTCGTCGCTAATATCTGCGTTATCCGATGAGTCATCGTCTTGGGCCGTAATTCCAATTCCACGATCGACCAAGTACCGTTCTATTGCGGAAATCGAAGTAAATGGATCAACCTAAAAATATGACATTTAACTTTTTCAGAGCCATGTCCAAGATCCTGATCTTCGTACTAATTCGGATTAGCGACCCAAAATATGGCAGAGTCCAAAATCCGGAAAAAATTTCTATATTTTTTTTTCTAAAAATGACCCCTAAGGGGTTTTTCTGACGTTCATAAAGTTGGCACTAAAGGGTCATTTTTAGAAAAATATTTTTTCGGATTTTAAACCATGTCATTTTCGGTCGCTAATCCGAACTAGTACAGGAAATTCTCAACTAAGAATCACCTACCTTAATCGAGCCACGTCCGTGGCGCCACTCTCGGAGCTGTTTGCAATTAGGATGGCGTTTCAATATGCATCGAATTTGATGAGACTGGAAGAAACGAAGTGCTTGAGCACCTCGTAGGAAACTTGCAGAAGATATTGATCCACTTCCAGACGACCCCGAAAGAATTCCACCCAAATTGGTGAGCTTCACAGTAAACTGCTCCAATTGACTAGCTGCCAATACAGTCTTTGAGACTAAGCGTTCAAATGAGGCAAAAAGCTCCGGTTGTGCAAGTGGTCGAAGATTTTCAGACTAAAAAAACTCGTATAAAGGCCTATAAAAAAGTGGTGACCAAACTTTTTGACGGATTTTCCTATTTTTGACAATTTTTTCGATTTTTCATAAATTTTTCAATATTTGACGAATTTTTCTATTTTTGAAGAATTTTTTCATTTTTGTCGAATTTTTCGATTTGTGACAAATTTTTCGATTTTGAACTTACTGAAAGCATAAGGAATATAGCGGCAAATCGTTTCAATCGAAGCTTTCGAGGTGGCATTAACTGTTCTGTATCAGTCAAATAAACATTTAAAGCGGCCGGAAGTCCACTATGATTTAATTGAAAAGCACTAATTTCACGATCCAAGAAAATTTGCTTCAATGAATTCAATGGAGATGTTCCAACATCTTTGCTCTTCGTTTGGAGAAGAGATGCAATAAGAGAAAGCTCTTCTAAGATATCGACATTCGACTCGGTACCATAAACAGCACCCATCTCTCCGGTATAGTTAGCTAAGATATATTCTGATTCCTTAACAATCCATGCATGAAGTTTTTCAGAGATTGCATGTCGCATCGATGAAGCACTAGCCATTTGATTGACAATCGATGTCATAGATGATGGATTTGAAAGAGATCCAACTGAAGAAGTTAACGCGGCCATAGCCGATTCTAGAGCGTTGCTTCCACCCAATGGAAACATTAAAGAATTCTAAAAATTGATCATATATACCATTTTAAGTGTACAAGCTTACAGATTGTGTACCAGAAACAGTAGGCATAAAAGAAGGCAAGCTAGATAAATTAGGCTGTGTGTGTGAAAGCAAGAAATCCGGTGACGAGAAAGCACTGTTTAACGAAGAGGAAATATTCACTCCTTGATGTGGGTTGTAGTTTCGATCACCAACTAGCAAGGCTTCTGCCGCCGAGCTTGATGTACGTTGAAGAATTCGCTGGAGAAAAGCTTCATCATAATGGCTTGAAATTGTGTTGGCTGATGTTTGTGACAATCCAATCGTGGCTGCGCCACTGTTTGCATAGCGTCGACGAGAACTTGAAGATGGCTAAAAAATATATACAATAAATATACATTCTCATACTAAAAATTCAATTTTTAGACCAAAATTCGATTTTTTTTTATATCAAAATTTGATTTTTTGGACAAAATTCGATTATTTTTTGCCAAATTTTTTGATCAAAATCCAGTTACCTTGGTCTCTGGAATTGACTTGCTAGGACTTTGTTCGGAGCCAGAAGTTGTCGGTTTGGTGGTAGCAATTCTTTTCACCTCATGAAAAACACCTTCTTGATCAAATAGCGGGACATAGAGGTTAGGTAGCTTTTCCAAAACGATATGAATCAGTTGCAAGGCTGAGATAATCACTCCAGGCGATTTGTTGCTAGACAGCGTGCTTGAAATATAACTTGCTAGCGGCACGTTACACAGAATCGACTTTAAGTTCTCTTCATTATCCACAGCGGAAATCATTCTATTCATGACGCGTAGCGAGTCGTAGCGCATCGAAGAACACGTAGAAGAGCATCCAACTTCTACCAAGAAAGGAAATAACAGAGTGACCAGCTCCGTTAAGATTTCTGAATTCAACTCCTTCAGTGATTGCCTTTCATCGACTTCGACAGCTTCGGTTTCTTTCGTAGCATGCATATTCGGAACTGAGGTAAATCGGCGCTCAATACGATATTCAGCGTTCGTTGTGGAATTTTTCTTCACCATTCGGGTAAGATCGACTTCAAACGTTTCACCATTGATATCTAAAACCACTTCAGCATGTGGCCCAACTTGTCGAGCCTGTTCCAAGATGTTTGATTCAGCTGAGCCAAATTGCTGCCACTCCTCAAGTTCATTCAACCAATACCAGCCAACAGTAACCAAATCGTAGGCATAGCGACGACTCAGAGATCCAAGATTTACGATTCCCATATACTGCTGTAGTGGAACATTAATTTCAAAGATTTCATTTTTCGGGAAGTTCGGCATTAATTCTCTAAAATAAGTTAAAAGATTAGATTAAAATTAAATGAGATCGGAAATTTTGATTATCAAAATCGATCAAAACTGCATGTTTTTACTCGATTACGATCGAAGAAACTCGCTTGCATTTCGATGAGGCTTTCTTAGATCTACAAGTAGACCAACCAATTTTCTTTTTCCAAGTCTATACCCCCAGTTTTGATCAATTTTTGATTGTTTTTTGATAAATTTTGATCGATTTTGAAAAAATGATCAAAACAGATAAAAAAAACAATCATAATTGATCAAAAAAAGTCAAAATTTAATCAAAACTGGGAGTATAGACGTGAAAGATCAAAATTGAGGAGTCTACTTGTGGATCTAAGTGGGCCTTCTCGAAATGCAAGCGAGTTTTCAATCATAATCGAGTAAAAACATGAAGTTTTGATCAATTTTGATGATCAAAATTGATCAAAAATTTTCGATCTCTAATTAATAATGTTTAAAAATTACCCAGTAAGTTCAACCAATTCACGAACTTGTAATGGAGAACGTCCAGTTAAATCAATAGAAACATCATCCTTCTTATCGGATCCTAGCAAATAACGGATGGTGCGTCCAAAGTCTAAAAAATCATTAAAAATTTCAGTACGAGTTTCAGTATATTTTTTCGCGAACGGCCCTCTTGGGGTCATTTTCTGGAAAAATTTTCTTTCATGTCATTGGGGCCCCAGACTTGAATAGCCTCAAAAAATTTGTGGTGAGCCCGCGAAACAAGACCAAAATTTCATATTCAAAATTTTACTAGTGGATTGTACTATAACTATGAATAAAATATTCATAGTATTACATTTTTAATATTTATATACACACATAGCCAAGTCAAAAAAAGTTACCCATTTTAATAAGTGCAACAGCGATATCACCACATTTCGCACACATGTATCGAATAGATTTAAGTAAACTCAAAAAGGTGTTCGAACTAATTGTCGATGGTTGAATAGTAAGCTAAAATCAATAAATATTAATCAACAGAAATACTATTAAGTAGTGGCGCACCCAGAATTTCGCAAAAAATCTTTTCTGGGTAAGCCACTATTAAATATTAAACATAAGGTTATAGTTTTTTACAAAATTTTCCCAAAAATCGCCTTGCTTCCCCTTGTGTTTTTTTTGAAAATTTTTTTTGTTCAATTCTTGAAGTTTTAGCCAAAAAAAACAATGCATCAGGCGCAAATGGCCGTTTTTATGCTAAAAAATGCTCAGAAAATCACAATTTTGAATCAAAAATGGAAAAATTTTGGACTTTTTGATTAAAAATCATAAGGAGCACGACCATTAGGTTTTTAAAAAAATTTTTGGGTAAAAGCATAAGGGGTCCATTAGGAAAAATTTTTCATTTTTCGGATTTTGAGAAAGGACCCTATCCCCCCCCCGTTTACGCCACTGATATTTCAGTAATGTTTGAGCTAGCTACACCCAAATACTTACCAATTGTTGGAAATTCTTCAATAGCTCATAGTTTGAGCCAGAAATTTCGCGGATTCTTTCAGCATTATAACGGATATTTTCAATAATACGGCAAAAGAAAGTGCAAATCGACTCAACACAACGCTTATCCTGAAGAATTAAATGTTCAGAATTAAAGAAAACAAGCAGAAAGGTATAAAATTACATCAACAGTCAATCGCTGAGTTAAGTCACCAAGACATTCGCGAATTAAGACAAAATTATTCGCTGTGATAAACGAAGCGCAATTTGCTGCAATTTGGAATGCTAATCGTTGACTCGGCAGCGAGAAAAAATCAACATGCAATATTGTTGAACTGATTCCACCCTAAAATAGAATTTTTTATCTACTCCTATTCACTTGTATTGTGTAATAAAAAACTTTAATCGAGAGATGATATCTTTTAAGGCAATTATTCGAAATACCCCTTGTGGGCAGGCTTCGGATTTCACCTTTTTTAAAAGGTTTTTCCTTTTTTTTCGACCCAAATCTTTTCTTTTCTTTTAACCTTTTTTTCTTGACCTAAACCTTTTAAATAAGGTTTTCTTACAATAGTTTAAAAATTCATGAGAATTGTTGGTGTGAAACGTGAACTTGTAACTATTTGAAGCAAAAAATTTGTTATTGAAATGAACATACAAAAATTGTAATTTTCTGAGCATTTTCAGCTTAAAAATAAGTGTTTCTCAAAAAATTTTCGCCTGCGGCGCTGTTTTTTTTTCTTCAACTAAAGTTTTTCACCAAATATCCAACTTTTTCCATTTTTCAACAAAAAATCCCAAATGTTGACATTTTTTTAAACCAAAAATTTGCCATTTTCTGAGCATTTTCAGCATATAAACAAGCATTTTTCAACAAAAAAATTCGCCTGCGGCGCTGGTTATTACACTGACTCAAAGATTTCAACAAAATTTTCGTCGAAAATCGAAAAATTCTGAGCGTTTTCCGCTTAAAAATGAGTGTTTTTCAGCAAAAAAATTTTCGCGCCTGACGGCGCAAAAACATGGGATTATTTTTTGAAATTTTTTTTAAAAACTCTAAAATTTATACATATTCTTAAGTTTGATTTTTTAAGGTTAAATACCGAAAAGTACTGTAATAAAAATTTTTTTGACCTTTTAAAATGCCTTTTTTTCTCACATCAAAACCTTTTAAAACCTTTTTTTCTAAAGGCATTGACCTTTTAAATGAAAAATTTTTATCCGAAGCCTGCTTGTGAGCCCACATGACCAGTGGCGTACTCAGAAAAAAAATTTCGGGGGGTCCGACCCCCCCCCCTGGGTACACCATTGGTAGGCCCACAGTGGAATATTCCGAATAAGTGTCACTTTAATTTAAAACACTTACTGCTGAAAGAATATTCTTAGCGTTACGACGGGACATAACTTCCAAAGCAATAAGAGATTGCTCAGCCACTTCAATATATTCAATTCGTTTAAGCTATAAAAATAATCAATCAAATATAAAAACAGGCTTCAATTACCTTTTGAAGCAAAAGTGGAATGGCTTCCACAATCACTGGCAACGCACGAGGCAATGCTTCTTGCATATTGGTGATGCATCGGGTTGCAGTAAGCATCTAAAAATGATATAAATTGGGGAAAATGGAGGAAAAATAAAGGGGGAAATGGGAAAAATCAATGAGAGAAAAAGTCTGATTTATCAGAAATGTTCTAATTTTAGCCAGCAGAAATTGCCTATGTCTGATTTTTAGTCAAAATCTGATTTTTTTTTAATTCAAATTTTTTCATTCCCAGCCTTGATCTAGTGTATTTTTAATATTCTTTGATCGAAAATCTAATTTAAGGGTCGAAAATCTGATTTTTTTGACATTTATTTTCATTCCGAGCCCTCGTCAAAATGCAGGTCAATAGTTGAGTTTTCAAAAATTTTTCTTTGTAACATAGGTTATTCTACCCTCTACCCGTAAGTTTCGCTGGTAAAGCCAAACTCGGCAAACCGTGTATTAGTAACATACCAATTCAAAATTGTGATCCTTTTGCAGCAAATTCATTAACGCATGTATGATTTCTCGAATTGGCATATTCGGCAAGGTTTCTTCATTACCAAGTAAAAGCATCTCGGCCAACTCACTAGCAGCTTCAGATTGACGAATTTCATTAGAACTTCGGAGACCTTCAATTATTGACATGATTCGGATATCTAAAATTCGCTTCTGTTTAATCTGATCAAAAAATAAAAGAATTTTTGAATAATAAAAATGATTCTTTCGAAACAGATTGCAAATCAAAAAGCGTTTGTAAAAAAACATCTGGCAATGCCTAAAGGAAGAAAAAAAGTAGTCATTCAACTTTTTGCAATATAAGATTGTACATTAAAAATGACAGAGTGAAGAAACAGAGACCGTCCGATTTTTATACGAGTCTATGAAATATCAGGTGTTATGAAACAATTGACATATTTTTTCTAGGATATACCAAACGGTCGCTTTTTTGTATTTTGTACACGTTTTAAAAATTACTCATTTCATTTTTCAAGTGTATAATTTTGAAAAAATTTATTAAAGGGGAATATTTTTTATGATCTAATCTCAAAATTTTTTTTTGTAAAATGACATATCTAGGGGTAATTAGAAAACACGAATCTGACGTTATTTTCATGTAAAAGTCGATATTTTGACCTTAAAATTACTCCTAAAAGGGTATTTTTTAATCAAAAACGAAAATTTAAAAAAATGTAAAATTTTATAGCTCATGGGGGATTCGAACCAAGGTTAAAATGAAAATAACTTCAGATTCGTGTTTCCATAAAATTCTAAATATGTCATTTTGCAAAAATTAGAAAAAATTTTTTCGAAGATTAGGCCGTAAAAAATACCCCCTCCCTTAATAAAAATGCGCGACTGTTTGGTATATCCTAGAAAAAATATTTTGATTGTTTCATAAATTTCAGATGTTTCATAGACTCGTATAAAAACCGAACGGTGGTCTGTTTCTTCACTCTATCGTTTTTAATGTACAATTCCTATGCTTCAGAAAACTGTGAAGCCAGTTTTTCATATAACAGCCAGTGATATGAAAAATTTAAATGTAAATTTAAAAATTTTATACTTTTATATAGGGCAGTCTAAAGTATACGACATGGTCGGTCAAAAGTTTCCGAAATAAGATCAACATAATTTTCATTACTAGTATCAGCAAATAACTAGTAGATGAAAAAATTCATCGATCGTATTTCGGAAAAGCATACACATCGTCAAAAACTGGAAAGTGTTTTCAAGCTTCGGGAATGCTCGCAATCGATTCCTCGCATTGAAAATCCCCCCCCCCCAATAGAAGTAGTTTCCAATATTTTTTGCTCAAAAAACGAAATTTTGTTCAAAACTCGAATTTTGCTCAAAAATTCCTGAAAAATTTTTTTAGAGAAAAATTCAATTGTTGAGCAAAAATTTCGATTTTTGAGAAAAAATTCAATTTTGATGGGGTCAAACTTTTCGTCATTTTGAACACATGTGGTTAAAAGTTAACCCCCAAAAGTACTATATCATTTGAAAGTCCATACTTAGACAAAATTTATGGCGTTATTTGTTCGAAAAAATTTTCTATAAAAAACTAAAACCGCTGGAGGGTGTGAACAACAGTGGTATAAAAACCAAACGATACACAGCTCATAGGGGCTACGTGAAATAATAAAACATTCGACCCCACATTTTAAATGCTAGTATTACAATCGCAAAACGAAGTAATACAAACAGAATGTATAATTTTATTCATCATTTATTTCGACTGTGACAGCTTAACTTAAGACAGGAATGGAGCAATAAGCACTCTCTTACTACAGCTAGAACTTTTTTTAAATGTTTGGTCTTTTTCAAAAACCTTTATCTTTAAAGGTAAAGGATATTAAAGGTTTAAACCTTTAGTGGCAAATTTAAAAGATTTAAAAAATTCGTATACAGGGTGTATCGAAAAAAACCAGAATTTTGGCGGTTTTCATGCTTTTTTTCAATCCAAAAATTTTTTCAAGTTCAAGTAATTTATACTAGAACTTCAAAATGTATAGTACTTCATTTGAAGACTGAATAATGAAACGAAAACCAAATATTAACAAACATTACACAGAAACCTATGATTAAGGATCCTTTAACGCTTCTTATGAGCATGCCTGAAAGAAATTTTTTAGGACTTGATAAATTGTTTTCCACCAGCCAGTATCTAGAGAGGGTTTAGAAATCAATAAAATCATAAAAATGATCAATTCATACAAAAATTGTATATTAGGCTGCGTTCAAGTATGTCAAAAAAATCTAATTTTGACAACTTTTTTGCCTGATTTTCAATAAAATCGTGTTTATTGAATTGGTCATGTTGCAACAAATTTTATGCTTCTCGACCAATAAAATTTTATGCCTCATGACCAATCGTTTCAATAAACACAATTTTATTGAAAATAAGGTTAGACATTTCTGACAACTTTGTGACGACTTTTTTGACATGCTTGAACGCAGCCTTAAATACATATGATTTCCAAAACTTTACAGTATCACCCACCCTCAAAACCGCCCCCCATAACTAAACGTTTTCAAACAACGGGAAACAATGAGTGAAAAAATTATACATAATTGATGTTAAAAATCATCTAAACAAATGTCGGTCGAATGTTTCTGTTATATAAAAATAAAAGCACATATTTAGAAATGAGAAGCGGCTTCAAGAGTTGATGTCTGTAATATTTTTTGTCTTATGGATTGAAAAAAATACAGGGCGTTCAATTCAAGCATAAGTAATTCCCCGATAAGAAAATTTGATTTCTTATCGTCGAAAAAAGATTTTTGGAAAGTCTTTTGTAAGTTGCTGGTCGAAAATTGCATAAATTAAAGAAAAAATATGCCATTTTTATTTTAAATTGAATTTTCTCGAAAAGAGCATCTTCGATTCTCACAAAAATTGGGGTACTACCGTTTTTCGATGCGCTCTACACAAGATGGCGTTGTTATTTTTTATAAATTCCACAAGGAAAAAAATTCAAGTTTGCGCTTTAATACACACAGGCTTATCCAAAAATCATGGAAATATTGTTAGAAAAAATATCTACTTTACATGTCTAAAAACTTACAAAAGACCGTATCCAAGAACATTTTTTCGTCAAACGAAATCGAATTTTCTTATCGGGGAACAACTCATGCTTGAACACCCTGTACATATCCTCTATATTTTCGTGTGAAAAATATTATTATCAAATCATATTTTATTCTTTTGATTTTTACAGATTTTTTACATTTTACATATCCTCTCTTCTTTTCACCACTATCCCTTTCTAAATACATGGCTGCAAAAAAATTTTCAAGCACAATTTGCACAAAAACTCACTTGAATGCATATGGCTACCCGAGCTACTGGAATTGCTTCCCGAATTATTCGATGAACCAATGCTTGAGCTTAATAAATGTTGCATCCGTGGAACAAGACTACCGAGAAATGCTGAAGCACGATGCACATGTTGGGATCTAAATATTTATGCTTTTATGATTTTTGAAAAAATGGAGAAAAATTATCTTGTTCCCCTTTAGTTTTCCCCCAAAATTTTCGAAAAAACACATCAGAGAGACCAAGGCAAAATTTTCAATTCGGGGTGGGGAGGGTAACACAACGAAAAATTTTTTTGGGACCCCTCCTGCACACGTAATTTTTAGCGGGGAATCCGAATCCAGTGTTATTTTTAGGTTTTGAGTTCAACAAGATAGGAAATTTTGAAAGAATTTTTCTCAAAACCAGGGGGTTAGGCCGTATTTCGCTATTGGGTTAGGTAAATTTCACGAAGAACCAGCTGTCTAGGGATTTTAGTCAGATTTTCTGATTTTGAAAAAATGTTCTTTCTTTTACGACATGACTAAAATGGCTTACTTTGTAAGATTAGAAGATGTCCCAGTTTTAGGATTACTTGCTGATGGCTTATTATTTGTGCTTCCTGTGTAAGCAGTTGATGAACCTGGAATATCCATCATAGCTGCAGCAACATTAGGAAAGTTTGTAAATGAGCGCTGCGCTCCTTGAGAAATACCCATGAGCATAGAATGTGGAATTCCAAGTTGGAATGGCGAACCAACTACATCGGTCTAAAAATATTTCATAAAATAAAAAATTTAGACAAAAAAACATACGTGACTAATAACTGGGACGCTTTGACTAGATGAGCCAGGCGTTGATTGCATAAAAACATCATCATTTGGATATTGCATAATGCCAAAAGATTGCGTTGAAAGAGCATCCGATGCGGGCGAACTTCGCGTTGCCGATAGACGACTTGGTCCACTTTTGTGTTCATCAACATGTCCAGATGCCGAACTAGCCACTTTCGCTAATTCGTGCTTTCGAGTTTTCTTCACGATTCTATCCTTGCTCAGGATTGGAATTAATGATCGAGACGAAGTTGGTCCCTCCTCGGTGGTTTTTCCAGGAACAAAAGATTTGGCTCGTGAGCGAGTCAATCGACATTCTCCAGGTTGATCAGGAAAGAAGTCAGTTAAATATTTGAGCTCATTTGGCTGACGTGAAGCCAAGTTTGGAATTTGATGGCGACTACTTGATGGCTTGTCCACCTCTTCACCATGAGGACCAAAGTCCTAAAAATTGATAAATTTAACAAAAATATTTTCGTTTTTTCCAAAATGGAACTAGTATTGATTAGGTATCCGAAGATTTTTTTTTTTGAAAGACCAGAGGTATATTAATTTCCAAGCAAGGTGTAAGAAAAAAGAGACACGGTAAAGATGTCATGTAAAAACAAAAGTCTTACCGAGGCGACCGTAGTATTCGATGTCTTCCTCAGTTTGGACGCCGAACCCGAAGTGAGAGACGTTTCTTCCTTCTTTACAGAGCCTAAAATAAAGATTTAGAAGTTTTTAAAGTTGTAATATAGAAAAAAACTAACTTGAGACATTTGGAGAATGTCGTTTTCTCAAAGAATGATGCGATGTATTAGCTGAGGTATCCGTCTGAATATCAATATTAGGATCCGAATTGGACATAAGATACCTAAAAAATAGTCTGAAATTTAAAAAAAACTCCAATATATTGACACTAATTTCCTCAACACGCAATAAAAGTTCATATCAAATGCCGCGCAGAAATAAAAATATTGGGTTGTACCGTATAATTTTCTGGTTTGTATCGAGAAGAAAGTCTCGTATTGTTATCTGAAAATCATCACCTTACGAAAGTAATTTTATGCGAGAAATCGATTGCGCGCATTTTCGAAGCATGAAAATTTTTGCTTGACCCTGATTCAGGCAATTTTCGCTTCAACACAGCGTATTTTTCCCTGTTTCAGTGACAGGTATGATGAATTGCCCAAAAATTGCCATTTTTAATTCAAAAATCGAAATTTTCTGAGCAATGTGTTTTTCAAAGAAAAATTCCGAAAAAAAACATTTTTCATCTAAATTAACTATTTTTCATTAAATTTACTTAAAATTTGCAATTTTTAACCAAAAACGTCGAAAATTTTGTCAAATTTTCACCAAAAATCGAAAGTTTTCTGAGCATTTTCAGCTTAAAAACAAGTATTTTAAAAAATTTCGCCTGTGACGTTGTTTTCTGTGACGTTGTTTTGCCTTATAATGAAGATTTTAACAAAAAAAAGATCGCCACAAATTTCGGGTAGGCCCCTCTCCTTCCATAAGAATTTTTACATTGACGCTCCTGGGTACAACCCAATATAACTAAATTAAGAGATAACAATCAATAAAAACAAATCGATAATTACAAAATCTCGTTTTGAAACAAGGTCAGCAACTTTATAAACTTTAAAATAATTTTCCAGTGTATAATTTCATGTCATTTCTATCATCAAGAATGATATCCTATGCAGAAAACCTTGGAATTTCAGGGACCAATCAACAATATGAAAAACGAACAACCAGCGAAGGAACGATGTAAAGGGCCAGGCCATTTCCACTCTTGCTTTCGCTCGTCTTCACCCCACATCAGCAGATACACACCCAGGGCCGATCACACATTCTTTCGCTACGCACTGCGAAAACAGCGATGGGAATGGGTGAGAGAGAAATACAGAAAGAGAGGGCTCGGTTGCGCGAAACACTCAGCTGATTGACTGGTTTGAAAGCATAAAGAAATGAATGCACACGCGGTAGTAGCGAGCAAGCGAAAATGAAAAAAAATGTAGCCTAAATACATGTGACTAAGCTTTGTATTTTTTACGAAATCCACCCACTCTACTATTAAAGTTATTGAATTTTTCAATTTTTTCGAATTTTGCAATTTTTGGCGAATTTTTTCGATTTTTCTATGTGAGTACACGAGTACGTAAGGTGGTACAATTTTTCAAAATGGAGGCGCGCCTCGGAATTAAAAAAAATGAAAATCAGAAAATGTAAAAAAAAAAATCAGATTTTCACTAGATTATGATGCCCAAAATCATAACATTTCTGAAAATCAAACCTATTCCGAGCACAATATTAGAGGTATTTTAAGCGAGAAACACATTCGTGATGTTATTTTTGCGTGAAAATCAATAAATAATTCTGAAAAACATTTTTTCAATTTATTGATATCAAAAAATTTTTAAAAATGAAGTTTTCCAGAGTTATTTATTGATTTTCATGCAAAAATAACATCACCAATGTGTTTCTCGCTTAAAAATACCCTTAATAGGATATTTTCGGCCGATTTTACAAGAAAAATTTTTTCGACTTTTTGACCATGATAAGTGCCTCTAGCTCCGAAAATTCTTTTTTTATTCCTTGGTCCCCCCCCCCCATTGGAGTAGCAAAATTCAAATTTTCAACACAAAAAACAAATCGGCTGATTTTTTGTATCTGGGGTTTTCGATATGGGGAACTCGAATCTGAAGAAATTTTTTATTTTGACCACGAGAAAGCGGAAGAAAGCCGATAGTTGTGAAAAGTCCACCGCGATTCTTTATTTAGTTGTAAAATGTCCTAAAGCCATTTATAGGAAAGTTGAAGTTTGAAGCAATTGTTGCAACAAAAAAACAAAAATGACATTCAAAAGTTGACACGATAAAGTTGATGTGAATAAAGTTGACAAGATAACGTTGAGAACACGAGATATGACTTCTACGAGGGGGGAGGACAAAAGTCCTCGGCTAAGGGGCAGTGATATCCTCGCCTAACAAGGGACATTCACCAGGTGATACTCCCAGTTTTTTTAAAAACGATTTTAACTGATTCTATAGGCCCTTGTAG
>JAQGCO010000143.1:0-13662 GCA_034700925.1 Acrobeloides cf. buchneri Gr-Nem-00862
CAGTTTTTTTCGACAAGTGATAAGTGACAAACTTGTCGGTTTTTTAGTGAACTTGTCACTTTTCATGTGCCAACTTGTCGGGTTTTTCCCTTTATTTGTGTAACTTGTCGCTTATCACGAATCACTTGTCAAGTACAACAATCGATCCCTGCTCGCTTAACTGCTCACTTGTTCACTTATCTGCTCGCTATCTTCCCATCTGTTCACAAGTTTGCCTATTGCTCGCTTGTCTGCCTATCTGCTCACTTTTTTGCCTTTCTGCTCACTTGCTGTCTATTTGTATGTTCGCAAGCTTTATGGCTGCTCATTTGCATGTATGTTTGCCAGCTTGGTTAGATGCTTTTATCAAACCCTTACAAGCTGATTTTGAACCTCTTCATCCAACCTTCTATTCGGCTTGTTCAATCTTCTTAAATATCTCTCCTGCAATTCTCTAGCTATACGTTCATCCTCTGTCAAATCATGTCCACTTGTAATAGGTTGTGCATGGCCCTAAAATATTTATATTAGCTTTACAGGGTGTACTTAAATAGATGGAACGATTTTTTAAACAATATTTTATGAAAGCAACAATAAATTAACAAGACGTTTAAAAAAATTATTAAAAATGTCCTCCTTTCGCTTGAATCAATCAATCAATTTGTTTATACCTTAAACACAAGATACAATGTCCCAATTTAAGCTCAAATAGACAATGCTATGTAATAAAATAAGATAAAATAAACAAAAACACGATAAATAAATACAATCAAAAGCAGAGTATTAGAATATATATGTCCTAGTTTTTAAATAAAAGTTTCAGCTCTTCTGATCACATTTCTATTGGCAAAGTATTGGTAGGTTTCAGGGTTCGACACAGAGCCTTGAACAGGTTCGGGGTTCCTATCGTCACCACATCAGCCGGTATAACATTCCATATTTTCTTGGCAATGTTCAGGAAGCTGCTTAAAACTGATTCTAGTCGTGTAGTAGGCACGGTGAGCTCCAATCCATGGCCAGTTCGGGTTGCTGTGTCGTTGGTTATCTGCACTTCTTTGGACTACCACATTGTCCGGTAGTTTCGATGGCCTTTGACGTAGGGTATACGATCACGGCTCGTTTTTTCATAGCCATCTGGCTTAAAGGTTTCCGTGCTAACTTTTCCAGCAGCGTCGGAATTTTTGCGGGACAAAATTCCGACATATTTTCTTAAAAATTGTAGAGTAAAATTTTTTTAAAAGTTCAAATAATTTTCAATTTTTTAAATACATTGAAAAAACATAAAAAATAACAAGTATGACTTTTCATAATTAAAAAATAATAAATACGCATTAAGTCGAATCGTTTCATTTATTTAAGCACACCCTGTATATAGTATAAAATAATTCCTACTTCTGTAAGTTGTAATCTCTTAGCTAATTCTTCATCAATCCTTGCTTGTTCGGCTTTTCTGCGTGCCTCTTCAGCTTCGATATCCCTTTGGAATTGACGTGCGATCTCCTCATCTTGTATAGCGCTAAAATTAGCATATTGGAAGGATAATACATCTTTGTAGTGATGCTCAAAGTTACAAAAGCAACAATTTGCCTTAAATATGCGAATTTTGAACACTATATAATTTGTTCGTGATAACAAAGTTAACAAATTTGTCACCATTTTGAGAAATCTGTCACTGTGAACAAATTAATACCGTTAACAAGATTCACATATTTGAGACCTGAAAATTGTATATTGGTGACAAAATTGTCACTGCTTTAAGCATCACTACTTCTATAGGGTGTCCATAAAGTTCGTGACATCCTAATTAATTTCATGAAAAATTTTTTCATGACAGAAAACTTTTCACAAAAAGTGATGTTCTACAAAGTTGTTCCTGAGATCACGACGAACAACTTTGTAGAACATCACTTTTTGTGAAAAGTTTTCTGTCATGAAGAAAGTTTTCATGAAATTAATTAGGGTGTCACGAACATTAGGGACATCCTGTATGTGCTTACATTTCTCTAGCCTCTGCCACTCTTTTCTCAAGAGCATATTTCTTTTCCAACATTTGTTCTTCTTTCGACTTTTTTGTATCTACTCCCATAATTTTGCGCTCGGTTCTATTTAAGTTATAGTGATGGCCGAATTCTTGTTCTTGTAAAGACAACGCCAAATTGTAATCTTCAAATTCACGGAGCTTGCTCACGACTAAATTAGGCATATATAGGTGTACTATTATTGTACAAGTTTATACCTTCAGAAACTGGCGGCGGCTCATCTTCTTTTGGTCGAGTTGCCATGATAAGGCACTAATGAATAAAAATTAGGTATCAAAAATAAAATCAAGATAATTTCGTCAAAACGACTTTTTATAAACCAATAACATTCCAAAAATTTTACTTAAAAAATATTACACGTAGAAAAAACTGGCTCAGATTATGAAATATAGGGTGAGCAAAAAACCTTACTTTTGTGTTTTTTGGCAAAATTTTTTTTCAAAAATCGCATGAAAGTACCCCTTATAGGTGATTATTGAAAGAAAGTTTTTGGAAAATTTTCACCAAAAAACGCAAAATTACGGTTTTTTGGCTCACCCTGTAATAAAAATTTTCTATTAGTCGCAAAATTTTCCGATAAATTCCTAGCTAAAATTTTTTATTTCACTGATGTTGACCAAATGACGTTTGACTGAGCGTCTGAGGCCGGACTAAATCAATGGGCCATTTGTTATTTTAGTAAAGTGAAAAAGTAGAAATGTGAGGGTGTCAAATCTATTTTAAACTAAATGTTTGTTTACTCGGAAATTTGGATTAGCGGTCAAAACAGCACACAATTTTTAGAAAGATTTTAGCTAGTGACCAGCGTTATTTCGATTAAAACAAATAATTTGTAAATTGTTGATTTCGTAAATTTTCGAAATATAAAAAATTGTTACTTTTTGAATTTTGTACTAAAAATAGGCATTTAACATAAATCTGGTAAATGTAGCTTCTATCTTTCGGTTTTAAATTTACGTAGCAACTAATAGAAAAAATAGAATCGGCAGTAAAAAAACAACATTGCTTACCCTATAAGACTTACCTATTATATAAACTCAACAATTTACAGAGTGTATAAAAAACCGGAATTTGCGCGATTTTTTCATGTTTTTTCGACCAGAAATTTTTTTTCAAAAATCCTAAAAATGACCCTATATAAGGGTAATTTTATGCGGGAAATCGATTGTGCGCATTACCGAAGCTTGAAAACGCTTTCCAAATCTTAATTCAGGAAAATAAGTGTATATAAAAGCGAGAAATACAAATTTAGAAACTTATGCACTTCGGCCCCCCCCCCAAATTCGCATAAATACAAACATTTTGGGGGGGGGCGAAGTGCATAAGTTCCCAAATTTACACACTTACTTTCCTGAATCAGGGTTTGGGAAGCATTTTCAAGCTTCGGGAATACGCGCAATCGATTTTTCGCATAAAATTACCTCTATATGTGTCATTTTACATGTTTTGAAAAAAAATTTTCGGGTCGAAAAAATATGAAAAAATCACCCAAATTCCCGTTTTTTGATACACCCTGTATTACCTATAAAAAATAGTAGAGTAGCAAACACTATACAAAATGAACAAAAAGTGCATCGCAAGTGTTTCAAAACATGGAAAAAGCAAGAAAGGTTTGAAGACAATATATTATGAAATTCGAATAAAACGGAAGCCAAAAATGGAGTGTTTTTCAAAACACCCCATAGTGTTGGCAACAAAGTAACAAATTTCACTATATGACAATTTCTCCACTTTATAGTGAACAAAATCAAAAAATTCCTTCAGATTCGAGTTCCCTATGTCGAAAAACCCCCCGAATACAAAAATTCAGACGATTTGGTAAAAAAATTTCAGTTTAAAAAAGTTTTATCCAAACAACTCGAATTTTCAAATTTTTTCCAATAGTCTGAACTTTTGATTCGGGGTTTTTCGTCATGGGGAACTCGAATCTGAATGAATTTTTTATTTTGACCACTGGAAAGTGGAGAAAAAATCGTCCGTTGCCAATTGTCCTAGTGCCTTTTTGCGCCACCTTGTACATACTACTCTACCAAAAATATAAAACTCGTATAGCTTACCCTAGAAACTCAAAGAAACAATATTATTGGCCCTAATAATCTCAAAGTACAAATAATTGGCACCTAACTCTCAAAATATCCTATACACGAGATGAGAACGCAGTAGATAGTTGGGATCAAAAAATTTTTTTCACTGAATCAAAAAAATTTAAGATTCAGTTTTACCCCAGCGGGATAGAACCTGGCGATCTCAACTTGCCAGATTGGAAAATTTTCGAATCTTCTCATGAAGAACAATAATCAGATTGTTCCAAAAGTTCGTGGACTTCATTTTTCCCTTCTCATCTTCGAAGATGAGAAGTAAAAAGTGAAGTCCGTGACTTTTGGAACAATCTAATATAAACTCCAACATTAAAGGTAAAATTTATATTTTTTTAAATGAAATTTTAACATTTAAACTAACTACCATCTCAAATTTATTTAACAAACAAATTGATTTAATCTTAACCTAAATTTCTTATCCTAAAAAAGAAGGAAAAACCATAAAAGAGCAAAAATTCTGATCTTTAAAAATTGGCATACATATAGGAATTTTGAAATCTTGGATCAAAATTTTTTTTGCAATATAAATTACAAACATAAATAATATAGCCTAACAAAAATATTCAAAATAAATTTCTTCAATTATACAATCTTGAAAGATCACGAACATTGTTGGCAACATCTGCTAGACGAGTTGATCTGAAAAATAGTAAAAAAATTGATTTTTTCAACAAAAACAAGAATTTTTCGTTTTTTTGAAACCCAAACAACCTACGCAATAACTTTTGCATGGAATTCTTCGAGTTGTTTTCGCGAAGCACTCAGACCGTTGTCATGTGGGAGTTTGCAAACTGCTGCCATTAGCCATTCAGATTGTTTCTAAAAATGAAAAAAATTGGACAAAAATCATTTTGTAGAAAAATTTTGGGCAAAAATCGAATTTGTAGTCAAAATTTTGGTTCTAAAATCGATTTTTTACACTTCAAAAATTGTTCAGATTTCTGAGATCAAAATTCATTGAAATTCTAATTTTTAGCTCAAAATATGATAAAGTAAGTTTTTAGATACTAAATTCGTTCTTGCGCCAATTTTAGAGCTTAAAATTTGATCAAGACCAATTTAAAGACTAGTCTGATCATCTTTTTTGGCGGCCCGCAGCAGACTTGATCTGGCCCGAAAAAATTTAAAGCTTAGGGCAGGCATGATCTAGGCATAAACGACGCTGACCATGCCCCCCATAAATCCGAAAAATGAACAATTTTCTTCTTGGTCCCCCCTTATGTTTTTGCCCAAAATTTTTCAAAAATTCCAATGGCCCCCTATTATGATTTTTCACCAAAACTGACGAAAATTTCCTATTTTTTCACCAAAAATTGTCATTTTTTTCAACAAAAATTATTTAAAAATGAAACTTTTTATTGGCGATTTTTTTGGTCGCTTCGCGAGGCGACTAAAAAATTTTTGGATTTTGGCTCCCCTCCAAAATGGAATCCTAGCGACGCCTCAGCTAGGCTTGATCTTGAACCTGAACTCTTCATCTCAATTAAATCACTTGAAAAAAATTGAAATCACCTCTTTAGACAAATTCCCAATAGCACAAATAATCTCAGCCATATCTCTTCGTAGTCCTCCAGAAACTTGAAATAGAGAGGCATTCAACGAGTGCCAAATCAATTGGTCTCCATATTGTAGGAATAAAGCTTCAGCTGCTGCTACACCCGGGTCATTAATATTCGCCTACAAAGTTCGATATTATTTCAAAAAAGTCTTTAAATTTTAATTATTCTTGGCTCTAAAATTAATTCTTTGAGCTCATTTTTTGGTACTATTCAGGATGAGGGATCCACCTATTTTTTTTAAACAGTCCTATAGTGGTATTTTTATGCGTAAATCAAGAAAAAAATTTTAATGTGAAAAATTCTTCATTTAACATTTTTTATTAAAAAATTTTTAGGTGCGGTCAGCGTCGTAATTATGACAGGGAATCTAGCGAAAATTCTCCCCAATCCGGAAAAAATTTGATTTTTCGAGGAAAATGGAAAATTTTCCCCTCTCCCCCCCCCAATCTGGGCCAAAATTACGATGCTGGATGTGGTCCCTCTCTCTCTTTTTAAAATATAAAAATTCACTTTTTTCGCATTCTTAATCGAATCAATTCCTTCCAAGAAAAATTTCGTAACAGATTTGTTTGCATCCTGATGATCCAACTCGAGTGCGTGTACTCCACCTTCAAACATCAAAGCCGCTACTTGCTGCTGGAAAAATGCAGCGGGAGCACGTTGAACAAATCTGATTCCCAATCTATATAGGTCGTCAACTGTATCCGGATGATTTCGTAAGCCGTTCGGTTGTCCAAGAAGTTTGAAAGAGCATTCACAGAGGACCTAAACATGTAAAAATGATATATTAAAAATATTTTTGAGTAATTTTGGAATAAAAAAAATCGGTTCTAGTAGACAATGTGAGTCCCATAGATTTTTATGAGTCATATAAAACATTTAGGTAAGGATAGGCTTTATCCCCCCCCACACCTCAAAATGAGACGGGACCGCTTTAAATAGGTTGAAAACGGCTCGAAAACGATGAAAACTCACCTCAAAAATGGAACCGACTTGTTTTTAGTCATTTTTGGGGTACCCAGGCTTAGGCCTAAACCTAAGGCCTAACTCATAAAAACACGGAAAAATATTGGACTCAAAAAAAATAATGAAACTCATAAAAATCTATAGGACTCACATTGTCGACTAGAACCAAAAAATCTACTTTTGAATTTCAATGACGTCTATACAAATTAAACAAGCTGACTCACTTTGAGCATAGAAATTAATCCTTGCAAAACATAGGCAATCCCAGCATACTCATCCACTAATATACTAGCCAAATAGAGAAAGCACGAATGAGGATGATTCGAATATATTTTCAGAATCTAAAATACAAAGGTTGGAGGTGATTCATATTTGTAGAGAAGAATTTGACGCACAAAAAACTAAGTCTAAAAATTAGATGACCTAAATTTTTGGCATAGAAATTATGAGTGCTTAAATTTTTAGCCTAAAAAATACGGTTTAAATTTTTATCTAATACACGGTGGATCTTTTTTATATATGCAAATTTTCAAAATATTCCCTACCTGATGTGCCAATTCTTCAACAAAAACAACAGATTGAATTCCCATAGATCTGATAATAAATCTCACAGCTCGACAACAGTGCTCTATAACTCTCAGTTCACTCTGATGGTGCTCCAACGTAGCCGACAGGGTTTTCCACAAATTCGTACTCAGCTCCAACCATGGACAAGGTATTTGATTTCCATTCGCGTTACTATTGTTCTGAAAAATATGTAAATTTAAAAAAAATCGAATTTTAAGGAAAAAAGTTCTGACCCATTTTAGCTCAAAAATTGAGTTCCTACCCAGTTTGATTCTAAAAATTGATCTTTTTAACCGAAAACATTTTTTAACAAAAAATATAAATTTTGGGATCAAACTGGTTATAAATAAATTTTTTAGCTAAAATGGGCCAGAACTTAAAGCTTAAAATTCGATTTTTATACAATTTCAAATACAAAAATCAATTGTTTTTGCCTACATTCAATTGCTCTTTAAAGGCTGCTTGGTTTTGCCATGGCTTAATAATTCGAAAAATTGCAGCAATCCGATCAATCCATAAAACAGGGTCATTACTAAGACGTTTCCAAGAATCAGCGACATTTTCATTTTGGCTATTATTTTCGGCTGATTTAACACCGTTGGATGACTAAAAATTGGAGAATAAGTAGGAGAAAAATATTATAAAATATAATTGATTATACAAGTATAAAAACGTGAATCATCAAATGAATAGATAAGTAGAACGGTCAGAGAGAATATAAAAAAGTGATGAAAATTCATGTTTTTAAATTTATGCCTACTAAAAATGGATACTTAAAAAGAAATGTAGCGGCATTTTATTCTCCCCGGAGGATATTTGCCAGCACTTTATAAATTTACCCCACGAATTGCCCATGTTATAAATATGCGAATTTCACGGAGTGGAATAAATTCTTAGGAAAAATGCTTGTGAGGCAAATGTCATCTATATTAAAATGCGGGGCCGAAAAGGTTTTAACAGAATGGATACTTCAAAAGAGGACGTTTTACAATGGGAAAAAATCACGGATGGACATTTTACAATGGTTGATTTTACCTACCACCCTGTGGTCAAAATCAACAAATTCCTTCAGATTCAAATTTCCCGTATAGAAAAACCCCCAGAAAACAAAAAAAATTCAGCAAAATTGGAGAAATTTTTCACTCGAATGTTGGAAATAAAATTTACACTCGAATTTCTCTATAAAAAACTCGAATATTCAAAAATTTCACCAATTCAGCTACAACACTAGCCAAGGAGGTACGTTTTTTTAAAAGAAAAATGGCTCTAAAAAATTACGGTTAAGTCAAAAAATTTTTATTTTTGCAAAAAATACAGACAAATCATAGATTTTCTGCACGGAAAATCATATTTCAGATTTTTTCGAGCTAAAAATGGAAAATTTGCATAATACTAGCGTCGCCGCCGGTAGGACCGAAATTGCAGTTTTAACAAGAATGGATCTTCAAAAGAATTCTTACACTTTCATAAACATACAAAGAGAGAAAAAGATTATAGAAATGACCTCAATTTCAAGTTCGATAAAAGAAAAGAAAAATTCTAGTTCTAGTTCCAGCTCTAAAACACGTTCCAAATCGATTGGAAATTTGAATAGAAACATGTACATTTACAGCGGATGAACACCTCTTAAAAGAAGAGCCAGATTCAATTCAAACGTGTCCCGGTCACACATTTGTATTGCTCAATGAGCCGCGGAGTCGCATGTGGTCCACCTGCGTTCGTAAAAGCAAATAAAAATCAAGAAAAAAGGCGAAATGCTTAGTCACTATCATACTTCCAAATAGGTTCTGTTCAAGAAATATTGTTTATTCAATCAGCTGAGAGAAAACGAAGGAAGAGACTTCTAGATATAAAAAATGACAAATATTGATTTTATAAGCAAATAAGATATAAAAGAAATGAAAAAAATAACCTATGAAATGTGAATAAAAAATGTATAACAAAATGGCTTTAGTTTCAACAATCTTAAAATATCACACACCTTCAATAAATGCATAATCGACTGCTCGCATAGCTGATTCAATTTTGAAGCCAATTCTGCTTCTGTTAAATCATTTATAAGATGGGTACAAGCTCTCAAAATAAACTGGCAAGAAGTTTCCATAATCTGGGCATGGCGTGGTGCTCCTTCAATCCTGTGGACCAGCTCCAAAAGTGGGTTAAAAAACGATCTCAAAAAATCGTAGCCTTTCGAACAGATATTTTCCATCGCTTCAGAAGTGGAGCGGATTAGTAGTTCGTGGGAAGAATGTTGGAGAAGGAAATGCATCGTGCTCTCTAAAAATAAAACTTTAAAAATTGTAAAAGTGAAAAATCAACTGGCCACGGCGCTCAGAGTGATAGGAGCGCCTAAGTCACTCCCGCTCACTGTGGGCTTTCGGCACTTTAGCTAAGACTTTCTAGCAAATAAATTCTGAACTCTTCTACCTTCCAAGCACGCGTATACAAACACCCCCAAAACGGGCAAAAAAGCATAAGGACAGAACAAGATAATTTTGTTAAAAAATCACCTTAGTCTCCCTTATGTCTTTTTCGAATCTTTTTGGAAAAACATCAGGGGGACAAGGCAATTTTTTTCAATTTTTTCAAAAACCACCTTGATCCCCTTTATGTTTTATCGCGCGATGAAACGAAGTTTTTTTTGTTGAAAACACTTTTTTAAGATGAAAATGAAAGAGAAAAATATTTTCTACCAAAAATTTTATCGTAAAATATTTTTTAAAGATATAATTAACTAGTTTTTTTTAAATTTTGCGTCCGCCTGCAGCCCGTGAGCAAAATTAGTATCGACCGCAATTTTTTGCGGGTGAAGCTCATTTTGGCCTGCGAAACCCCCTCACCCAAATTTCGAAGAGGGGGGGAGGGTGTATACGAGTGCCTCTGAGCGCTTTAGTACTCAGTCTCACAGTTCTAAAGACAATACAAAAAATCGAGTCGACAAAAAAATTTGAAAAATTCCCAACCTTGAAACTCCGGATGAACAGAAAGCCAATCTTGCAGATTAGCAAAAATCTGAATCGCTGAATTAAGCAGAGCTGGATGCACTGTCCGAGGTAGAGCGTAGATAAAAGAACATAATTGTGGGACAATTTCTTCGTCGTTCCTAAAAATTTTGAATTTGAAAAAAAACATCAAAAATAGAATAGCCATCAGCTCTCGAAAATGGGCCCGGGTCATGGGGCGGAGCGATCTGAAGCCCCGGGACGACTCCCAGGAGGCTAAAGCTCATGAGGCCGGCTTCAAGGCCTCGGAGACACATCAAGGAGCAAATGGAATCCGGCCTCAAGACTCACTAGGAACAATTTGAATTAAAAATCGCTTTATTACTCGCTCCTGGACCTATTTTGGTCCCAAAAATCAATTTTTTATTCATCCATGTACTCAGCGTCTTAATTATGAAGCCAGGGAAAACCTTTCCCCCCTCATAAAACCTGGAAAAATTTTAATTTTTCGAAAAGAAAATTGGAAATTTTCCCAAAGCTCCCCCCCCCCACAAACCTGAATTTTACAAAACTTCTTCCCCCAAATCTGGACTAAAATTACGACTACATAGACCCATTTTGATTCCAAAAATTTGGCTATTCTATTACAGTAATGCTAAACAACATACTCGGTAATATTTTGACAAAAAGTTGACAAAATAAAAAGTGCTGATTCAATCTCATCCCAGGTGCCATTTTGGTGCTCTTTAATCGTATTCAGCATCTAAAAATCCACGAAAATCCCATCACAAAAATTCAATCACACCTTTCCCGCCAAATTAATTGACCCCATAATAAAAGCCACGTCTTTGATGGATTCGGAAACTTTTGAGCGAAATTCGCCAAAGTCATCTTTTTCATCTGGAATTCCTTCGTGGTCGGTGTCCAAGCGGCTGTGCTTATATAGTGCACAAACATATCTAAAGTTAAAAATTCAGTTTAAAAAATGGCACAAAATTTTACCTCTCAACGTACGGCCTAAAAGTCTCAAGCAATTCGTCGTATAGTGGTTCTATATTAATTTGATACAAAAATTCGGAAAGACGATACCACACATTGAAGGTCATTTCGACTAGCTAGAAAAATATTGAGTAAAAATGGAGCAAAATTATTTTAAAATTCAAAAATTGATCTAACAATAAACCAAAAATTGGTTTTTGAGCTCAAAAATCAATAGACAATCGATTTTTGAGCATACAAGTCAGTAAAAAATCAATTTTTGAACATTAAAATTAGCAAGAATCAATTTTAGAAATAAAAATTCGGTAGAAAATCAATTCATTGACTAAAAAATCAGTATAAATCTATTTTTGTACTCAAAAATAAAAAAGCCCTTTGAGTCCCAAAATTTCGGATCCATAAATCCTACACTATAATCATGATAATCAGCCAGCAGTAAAAGCATATCCAAAGCTCTTAAATCACCAAAACCATTCCCTGGGTCATTCACAACATCCTCTAGTATAGTTTCACAAAATTCCGTATAGACTCGAGATAATGCTGACAGTCTAAAAATTTTTAAAAGTTATTTTTGAGGTAAAAAATTCATCTACTTGTCCAAATCCTCAGCTTCTTTAGCACCATTAAAAATTTCCACCGAAGCAAATAAGCCTTGTTGAATAATAGTAGCTAATTTTGTGTGCTTTCTCGTATCGTCGATCAAAAGGCAGGAGTTCACCAGGCACTCTGAAACGGCTTCGAATAGATCTAACGGGCATTGAGGGACGACCTAAAAAAGTTGTTAAGATTTTTTTAAATTGAATTTAAAATCGATTTTTTGACTTTAAGTTTACAAACGATTTTTGAGAGCTAATTCGTCAAATGGAGCTCACTATAAAAATTTTTTAAATTACTCCTATAGGGGGTAATGAGTAGAATATGAAAATCACATTTATAAATTGTGAAAACGCTTCCGTACATAAATACTTCTCATGATTTCCCGCCAAAATGCGACCAAATCGTAATTTCGAATTTCCACCCCAAATTTTCAACGCATCACTAGTGGGCTCCCTCAGCCAAACCAGATCCGATTTTTGTCTCCATTAAGAGTTGCATTCAAAAATCTATTAAACTAATCTTAGATCTTAAGCGGTGAGGTGTCGGTCTATGATACATTGAGATCCAAAACAGACACAATCAAGACATAAATTTTTGTAAATTCCATAATATAAATGTCAAAATGTAAATTTTCCATATAAAAAACATACCAAAAGGTGCAAAACCAAGTGCATTAAAGGACTTTCTGCTAGTGAATCCGTAGGACACTGCTTATTCGTTAGCCAAGCACCCAAACATTGAATGACTTTTTTCAACATGACCATATTCGAGCTATAGGTTTCCATTATTTGTTTCTAAAATAAAAAAATTTAGGACAAATTTTTAAGTCTAAAATCAAATTTTTAACTTAAAAATCAGTTTTTGGATTACAATCACATACCAAGCAATTAAAAACAGCATCAGATTCAGCAGCTAATTCCTTTTCAACAGCTGTCCTACGATTTTCTCCCAAGCGGAGATGGCGGTTTTGGAGCTCTTCTGGAAAAACTCTGAGCAGGTTCAACATAATATTCAAGTTTACATCTGGGCCCTGATTAAATCTGAGAAATTCAAAATATGATTGAACCATAAAAAGAAACACCTCGTAAGAATTTCACTAATAAAACAATTCCATTCCGGGACCTGGAGAAACAAATCCGCTAGGGCTAGAGCCAACTGGGTTATAATAATCGCAGAATTTTCGGCATTCTCATCAACAGACCTTAAAAATAAGTAAAAAGATCAACTAAAATTTTTAGTCTAAAGATAATTTTTTATACTTCAAAATTTTGCTAAAATTCATTTTTGTTACACAAAATTTAATCCAAATGTGATTTTTGCACAAAAAGCCAATAAAAAAACCAACTTCAAATGGTTAATCAAAGAATCTCTCAAAGCAATATAACTATCCTTGGGCAGCTCTTTAAAATCGTATAAAACTTTCTGACGCATAGTTTGTGCTGCAAAATATGAAGCGTTATAATTTTTCTTCTGGGCAAGAATAATATCGACGATGGACCAGGCATAGACCTGAAAATTACCAAATAAAATTGTCACGCACGAAAATCTTGCAAGCTTACAGATTTTTGAAACTGCGCTAGCCATTGTGCGGCGGTATTTGCATCAGTTGGATTCTGACCACTTAAACACTGAATCGCTTGGTAAACATTTTCAATATTATCCATTTTGGCAAAATTTTCTAAAAAATCAATAAGGGCCGCCATAAATGCGCGCTAATAGACTCGAGTGTCGGAACGTCAAAAAATGAAAACTCAATTTTTTCGAGGCTAATCTTGTGATACAAAAAACGCAGAACATTTTACGAGCCCTCCCACGATTAAATTCGTTCTCATAAAACTAGGCTGTAGGATGTTTCGGCGCAAAATTTCGAAAGGTTATTTTCGACGGAAAGTTTCGAAACGGTCATTTCGAAAGA
>JAQGCO010000144.1:0-13551 GCA_034700925.1 Acrobeloides cf. buchneri Gr-Nem-00862
AAATTTCCCCATGCGTTAATCTCACTAAATAAATTCAATTTGGAGCGCCGTCGAACCGTTTAAGGCAATGTTTGATAACTTGAGATAGTGTCTCTTAAGCCGTAAAAAATACCCCCTTTAACTCCAAAAATAAACCCTACCTATCCAAATATGGTAGAACAGAAGTCATAAATTGAAACCACAGTTGGTGTCTTTCAGGGTGTCTCTGAAGAGCTTGCAAAGTGACAGCCAAAAATAGCCTCAACTCGACCATTAAAACTTTTGGATTGTTTATAGTGGAGCGTATTTGAGGCGAATTGTAGATCTGGCGATTCACGACGAATGGTTTTTCCGAATAAATTGAAATGCTCTAAATGTAAAAAAATAATTTTTTGGTCTTTAAAAAATCGATTAAAGGGCCATTTTACGTTCAAAAATATTATTTGAAACAATTTTTAGATTAAAAAAAATAAAATTAGACAAAATTAAACACAAATATCATTTTAAATAAATTTTTATCATAAAAATCAATTTTGTGCAAGATTTAAGAGTCTAAAAATCAAGTTTTCACCAGATTTTGGCTACAAAATCGATTTTTTATTCAAATTTCAAAAAATCAAACCTGTTCCGTATAAGTTTGTAGACCCTGATACATATGGTATTCCAAGCTCACTACAGCAGAAGACATATCCAATAGAGATCTTTGATAAGAAAATATCAAATCGGTAAAAAGTTCACTCTTTGGTGGTCCATTATTAAATTCGGCTATATCACCACTTACAGGGGATCTGAAAATACTTTTTATGCAAATTCTTATACAAAATTCAAAACCCTTTTTAGAAACCTAAAATATTCAAGAACCAATTTTGGAGCCTGAAAAATTCAATTATATTTTACTGTACATAAAAAAATTCATAAAGTCATTTTTGGCTATTTAAAAATTAAAAATCCACTTTAAAAAAAATCTCATCTTACTTGGTCAAATTTGAAGGCACAGCGGTCAACAAAAATGAAATCAAACAACGCTGAATTTTCGTGTTCCAATAAATCGTTAGGATAAATTGCACAAAATCCTTGGATTGAATATCTTTGACCAGTTGTTGAAGCTCTCTTAATAAATCCGTGAAAAATTCTAGAGCCGCTATTTTGCACTTCCATGCCAGGACTAGATCAGCTTCAGATACAGGAGTTGTTGGAGAGTTCAAATAATAGGAACGGAGGAAATACAATGTAACCTAAAAAATAAATAAAAATTTCTCACAAATCGCCTACCGTAATAAACAACTCCAAAAATGTGCTGTGCTTATTTTTGGTGACATCGCCGGCTCCATTCAATTTTTCGGAGTACCAAAATCCTTCACCTTGAATCGCTTTATAGTGTCTCAAAATGTAATCAAACAGCTGGCAAGCTGTGCCATTCGGGGATTGGGGGAGATTAGTAGTGTTATTGAAGACCATGCAGCTAAAAAATCGAACAAGTTTCATCAAAAAATCGATTTTTGAGCTCAAAATTCACAAAATCAATTGAGCTCAAACTCGATTTTTGATCGACAATTATTAAATCTAACAATAATTAGAAAATTGATTTTTGAGTTTAAAAATCAATTGAAAATAGATTTTGAGCTCAAAAATCAGTAGAAAATAGACTTTTGAGCTCAAAATTGTGTACTCAAAAAATCTCACTTGACAATCAATCTGCCTAAGCCAACTCCTCTCTGTGTCCTCAATAAAACGCTCAAAATGCGAAAAATCTCCTCTGCTCTCCCCAAATCAACTGTCATAGGGTTCTCCGAATAAAATAGCATATGAGCATGTCCTTCATCAAACAACGGCTGCTTATCGTCTCCATTTTCGTCACAAGTCACTTTGGGCAGCTCGGCCGGATCAAATAGCTTTAAATCTTGAGTAGCTGTAGAAAAAATGGATTCTTGTAGAGAATCTTGTCTGCGGTGCCCCATTTTGATGCGTTTGATTTCAGGTAGACGATTTCCTGGGTTAGAAATCAGGGTTCCGACAGTGCTGGTGTTGGAAAATGACCTGAAAAACAGCTGTAGCTAGCCTAACATAAGAATAAACCAAGCAGACTGTGGCTGGCCTGGTTCAGATTAACAAATCTCTAGCGTCTAAACTAACCTAAATGAAATCGGCCCAGGTCGTGGTTGTTCCACTCCTTTCTCTTCAACAATGGTCTCCAAAATAGCCTCTTCAGAATTTCGTGGATCTGGCTCCGAAGTAGGCTCTTCAGCCTGTTCTTCCAAAGTCACTGTCTGTGTCTCTTTTCCATCCTCTAAATCTTCTGAGGCGTCCAAAAACATGGTGTTATCCAACCCGCCTTCTTCCTCTTCAACAACCGTATCAATAATGCACTGGAGAACATCTAAAACTTCATGCTCTAGGGAATCCAAGGAATCGCCGCTAAGAGAATCGGTGTCTTCATCAAATTGTGGAATGTCAGATACAGTACGACGATGGCCAAGAATTTTTCCTGGTTGAGTTTCTTCGTTCTTTTTTCTCAATGTTTCTGGGGTGGGTGGTAAGAGAAGACGTTTCCTGAGTTCGTGGAGCCAAATGGATTCGCTAAAAATGATCAGTTTAACCACAAAAATAAAATCTCACTTGCAACAATCAATAAATTTAAAATCCCTAGATCCATTTTCCGAAGGGCTTTGTCGGAATTCCACTTTTCCACTAATCTCTTTGCAAACATGATGAAAATTCTGCTTCAAATTTGGCGTCGCCAGGGAAATTGCATTCAATTCCTTGGGTAATATGGGCATGGTTTCATGGGTGATCCTTGATTGAATATGAAGATACTGGAGGGAAACACGAGCTGTTGCTGGATTCAACAGGATTGTTGCCAACATCTAAAAAATTCAAATTTTCCACTCAAAAATCAGTTTTTGTGTAATTTTGAGGTAAAATATCGATTGTTTGCCAATTTTGCATAAAAAATCAATTTTGATCTCAAAAAACGATAAAATTAATTTTTGAGCTCAAAATTAGATTTTTGAGATCAAAATTTTTTCAAAGATCAATTTTTGAAAATTTACTCAAAAATCAATTTTGAGCTAATTTTGCAAAAAAAACCAAATTTGAGCCAATCTTGCAAAGGAAAATCAATTTTTTAAGCCAATTTTACATCAATAAAATTGATTTTTGATACTAAAAATCAATTTTTTTAGCGATTTTTAGAGACAATTTTGAACCAAAAATCTATTTTTGGGCTAATTTTGCATATAAATAATCAATTTTTGGTAAAATTTTATCGAAAAGTTGGATTTAGAGCCGATTTTTCACACAAATTTTCATTTTTGAGCCATTTTATCGTAGATCGGACCTGTAATATTCTTGGTAGATCATTGTGTTTAGCACAATCAATTAGCCATGCACTAGCAATAGTTCTCAATTCAGTCTTATCTGAACTAATAGCTTCATCTGCCAAAACTCCCAATAATACCATTATTACTCTAAAAAACAAAAATTAGTATAAAGTATTTTAGGCTAAAAAATAGCATTCAAATTTTTTACAGTAAAATCAATTTTTACAAGCTAAAAATTAGGCTACCCAAATTTGGCACTATTTCGGCATCAAAAAGTTATTTTCGAAACGAACATTTCAAAAAAATTTTCGAAACGAACATTTCAAAAGATTTTTCGAAACGAACATTTCAAAAGATTTTTCGAAACGGACATTTCATTTCGAAAACAAGTTAACTTTAGAAACTGATTTCGACAAGTGGAGATATACCTTGTAGTACTAAATTTTTAACAGCTAAAAATTAAGGGCATCCAAATTTTTAAGACAAAAATAACACTCCTGATTTTTTAACAACTCAAATCTATATGCACCTATTAAAAGGCTTGTAGGTAATCCCAGAAGATAGATCTTCTTTCAAATTATTCCTGGTCAAAATCCATAATTTTTGGAATTTCTTTGCGGCTCTTCCACTAATCACCTAAAAATTGAGCTTAAAAATTTTTTGGCACATAAAAAATACTTTATCATCAGAAGTGAGGTCGGATAAAATAATGTCTTCACAATCACTTCCGGGGTCAGTAGGCTTTCTGGAGTGGAGGCGATGTAGTAGTTGGGCGGAGCTTTGATGAAAACTAGGATCCATAAAATCGGATAGGTAGTGCCATAACACATATCCAACTCGCTAAAAAAATTCAAAAAAATCAATGCTTTAGTCAAATTTAAAGAAGAAAAAAAAATTAAACTTGGGCTAACTTTTGAGCTCAAAAGTCAATTTCATAGATTTTAAACTAAAAATCGAATTTCCTCAATTTTTGAGCTGAATCAAATTTTACTCATTTTTGAACTAAAAATTTAATTTTCCACGATTTTTGAGCTCAAAAAATCAATCTTTTCAAACAAATAATCAACTACATACAGTGAAAAATTGATCATTTTCCAATCTGTCCAAATCTTGTTGCGTTAAAAATGGCTTCAAGAGAACCGTTGTAGTGGTTTTGACTGTGCTCCAACTTTTCTGCGTGTCAAAAAATCCATTCAAGTAGTTTTGATTTTGGCCAAGAAACGCCTTGTGTTGTTCCAGGACAGAGGTTGAGCGTATATAGAGGTTCGTGATTAGGTCAATAATTCTAGCTCTCACTTCAAAATCCGCTACTCCTTCGGTCTTAAAATTTAAAATTAGCATAAAAATGAAAGATGGCGAAAAAAATTTTGGAGCACGGGCAATTGCAACGAAAAAAGTGGACAACTGTCAAGTTGGCAGTGCATAAGGTCGATTTTCTCCACTTTCCTATGATCAAAAAATTTGATTCAAAAATCAACAAATTCCTTCAAATTTGAGTACCAAAATCAAAAAACTCCTGGATATATAAATTCAGTCAATTTGAAAATTTTTTGAAAACTCGAGTTTTTTATCCTTTTGTGGTGCATAAAACTCGAATTTCCAGCAAAATTTTTTCCAAATCTGCAGATTTTTTGTCTCAAGAGGTTTTTTCGACATACACTCGAGTTTGAAGGAATTTTTTGGCTTGCAAAATCAATCGTTGTTGAACTTCCTAGATCCATACTTTATCATTCCATGTCCCAAAATCGACCACTTTTAACAAGGCATTCAACCATGGTGGAAAAGAAAAGTTGGCCTGTTGAACTTTTTCATAAGTTGAGAATGTCTGGAGAGCTTTTACACCAAGACCAAATGGGTACTCCTCGGGTTTAAAACAGTAGATTGGGAAGTCAGAGAAATCTTTGAGTAGAATTGAAACGGCTGCCAAGACACCAGATTTATCTCGGTCACGACCTGCAAAGTACCACTCACAAATTTGGATGAGCAGGTCGAAAATTGACTGTAGGCACGATTCGATTAGCTTTTGCTCTAAAAATAAGAAAAATTGAGTGAAAATTTAAATCAAAAATATATTCTTGGACCAAGAATGGCTCAAAAATATATTTTTCGGACCAAACAATTCAAAATTCACTTTTTTCAAAAATTGTATAGCACCAAAATAATCAAACACAACAAATTTATTCGAAATTGCAAAATAAACACAAAAAAACTCCATACTTTCGAGTTGATCATGTTTCAAATCCTCCATAATTTGGCTTTCTGATCGATCACGAGCCGAATCATTCATTTTCATTTCCATAAAAGAAGACTCTTTGCTAGGACTCACTAAAACAACAAACATGCATTTTACAACATTAAAAGTGTAATGTGTGTCTGTCTGTTAAGACGATCTAGGGAACGTTTAAAATGTCAACGCTAGAACAAAATTTGAGGGGGTGAGAGATGACGATTGACACCAAAATTATCAAAATCGGATTTTTTTCAAAAAGATTAGCTATAGCATTATTAATAATAAAAGTAATAGTAATAACTAATTCATTTTTAATGAGTGTCGTTCGGAGTCAAAACCCCCCTGAGCGATAAGCGCTTGGCTCACAATACTTCACAAAATTACAACACGAAATAAAAATGAGTATAAAGTGTAATGAAACTTAAAAAATCGATTTTTTAAATATAATTTTGAGTCCAAAAATCGATTTTGAACCTAAATTTAAATCCTAAAGATTTTGAACAATTTTGCCAAAAATTGATTTTTTGATCCAAAATCGATTTTTGAGACAATATTGAGTTAAAAAATCGATTTTTGACACAGTTTTTCTGTCCCAAATTAATTTTTTGGCCAAAAATTAAGTAAAAGAATCGATTTTTCGACTCAAAATTAAGCTCAAAAATCGATTTTTGAGCCACTATTGAGTTGAACAGTCGATTTTTGACACAATTTTATGACAAAAATCGATTTTTTGACCCAAATTTGAAATTAAAAATTAATTTTTGACCAAATTTCGTTTGTCAAAAATCTATTTTTAGACTAATTTCGGACCTAAAAAAATAAAATAAATTTAAATATATATACCTTGATTTTCAACTTCCATAACACTCTGGTTAATTTCGAACAGCAATCTTCTCAATAAAGCGATTAAAGCCACTAGATTATCCCTAGAAAATCCATCACAGCCAACTTTTGTCACTGTTGTAGCAATTCGATTCAAAAGTGTAGCCAAATGTCGACCACGGATATCGCCATGTGAGTCTAATTGGACGGTTTTGACACAAAAAGAAACCATCTAAAAAATAAGGATAATTCTGGGTGTAAGAAAATGCGCACCAATGGGAAGAGTAATAAATGTTCATGCCGTTTTTCGGCGTTAAAATCTCGTTTTTGGCGCTCTTCTATAGTCAGTGTTTGTTCGTCGACGTCATTCTCGTTTTCATATCTTGATTCTAATAAGCTAAAAAATTAATTGAGTAAAAAATTTAAGTCAAAATTGGTTTTAATAAATTTTTGAGCTCAAAATTGTATTAAATTAGCAAATCCATAATCGAAAATTTACCCAGCATAGAAGTTTCCCAAATATTCCCACAAAAATCCGGTTTCCAATAAGTTAAGCAATGAGTTAAAATTTTTTCTGATTTCGTCTAGTCTTCGATTTTGTTCGGAGTCACTAAGCTTCGACAAAGTAGATTCCAATTTTGAGGACCAATTAGGAACAAAAGATGAGTCCAGTTCTTCACATTTCTGAAAAAATAAGTTAACCAAAATATGGATCCTTAAAATTTTGAAATCCAAAATTTTTATGAATAACCTCTTGAAACTCCTCGATCATCTTAGCGTCCTGAATACATGAAAATTCCAAAAACATCGATAAAGTCTCTTGCAAAATTAGCGTTCCTAGTTCATTCCGGTCCAAAAAATATTGCAACAATCTACAAACTCGGACTTCGGTGAATTGGGTTTGGGTGTCCTAGAAAATTTAAAATAACAAATTTTTAAGATCAAAAATTAGATGTTCATCAATTTTTGGAGCTCAATACATCAAATAATCAATTTTAGGGTACGCATGCCAACGGCGTGGGGAGCATTAGAAAATTGAGGAACCATTATAAATTCAAAAATTTCGGGCAAAAACATGAGAGGATCATTAGGAACAAATTTTTAATAATTAACAGGCAACCTTATTATTATCCCAAGATCCACCAACAGCTCCAATAACATTCGCCGTCGTAGGGACTTCTACTGTATCCAACTTTAAGTACTCAAAAATAGCCAATTTGATCAAAGGCAATGAATAGGTAGTGAAAAATTCAATATCTCCTTTTTCTTCAATACCCGTTACTGGTAGACCGGTTACAGCACTGTCTGTTGAGCTAAAAATAGGTTCAAATTTTATTAAACAGAAAATTTTCAAGCTCAAAAATCTGAAGCCTATAATTTTTTAAACTTAAAAAATCAGGCACCCCTAATTTTTTAAGCTTAAAAAAAATCAGGTACTCATAATTTCTCAAGCTTAAAAATAAGGCACCATTAATTTTTTAAGCCCAAAGAAATCGACTGGCCTATTTAAATCCAAAAATTTTCAACAACACAATTTTCTATGATCTCACCGATTAAGTAGCCACTGATAAAGCCTTCTATTCAACGACATATCTCTACGTAAGACCACAAAAAGACACCGTCTGAGCAAATGTACACAATCTTGTTGAGCAACATGATCAGAGTTAAGTGGAAAGACAGAGCATAGAAAATCTAATAGGTGGCGCTGAACCAGAATCGGACCCGAGTCTTCGGCTACTGCACACAGGGCTGTAAAAAATCAGTCAACAATTTTTTTTAAGGCAGAAATACCTGCAATCATATGATCAGCATGATCTCCACCACACATGAGCAAAAACTGTTCACTTAGATTTTTTCTCTTCTCATATTTAGCGTTCACAAAAATCAAGGCGGGTAGTCGGACAGCTGGACTGCCAAGGACGGCCTAAAAATTGGGTATTAGAAAAATTTAAAATCACAAATAATTTTTGGGACAATTAGAGGACCATAAATCACTTTAAGGTCCAATTTTGAGTTTAAAAACAGATGTTTGACACAATTTTTGAGCTAAAAAATCGATCATCTATCAATTTTTAAGATTAAAATCAATCATTCAATTTTTGAGCTAAAAAATCGGTCATTTATCAATTTTTGAGTTCAAAATAGATAATTTATCAATTTTAGAGCTCAAAAATCGGTCATTTTTTAGAATAAAAATAATATTTTAATCCATACTTGCCACAAACAAGCATAAAACGACTCGGCTCCAACTTTTTCCATCAACATTTCGAGCAATAAAAATGATCTATCATAAAATTCTGTGCCTTCTTCCAAGGCAAATAACACAGCAGCAATAAATCCAGGCAGCGCTGGTCTCAAATGGGCACCTAGCGATAACAAATACTGTTCAAAAATAGCCATGAGTTCGGACTTGACTTTGATTCCACAGTGGTCCATCAACGGAAAGAGGCCAACAGCATATAGGTATAGCTGCCGAGAGAGATTGTCCGATCGACCCAAGATGGTAAAAACTTGACGATATGTTTCTAGAGCTTTCAAATGGACACCGGAGGGAAGTGCCGGATGAAGGCATTGCGATAAACGCTTAGCGACAGTCACGGAGCTGGGTATGTCGTTAAATACTTTTCCATTTGATGAAAATACCTGAACAAATAAGTACAAGTTGTTTTTTAATTGTTCCCACATTTCAAAAATTCCCCCAAAAATCGAGTTTACTTTCGTTTCCGTTCTCCGATGGCTCAATCAAACGTCCTAATCACAGAATTTTTTTAGAAAATTTTATTGAAAAAGCTTTTATTTTCGATTTTTTAGCCCAAAAATACTGAAAATGTTGTAATGGGGTAGAAACCTCAAAAATCGTAATTTTTAGTAGTTTGGGCTAAAAAATCGAATTTAAAAGCCTTTTCAATAAAATTTTTTTCTAAAAAATCCTATGATTAGGATGTTCGATTGAGTCATCGGGCAATGGAAACGGAATTAGGCAAATCTTTGACATGTGGAAGCAATCAACAAACAACCTGTATAAAAGTAAAAACCCTCAAAGTTCAAAAGCCTACTTTTCCCAACTTTCCAAGAGCCGAAATCAAATCAGCCCATTCAGTCGTAGATTCAAACGCTTTTAGAGCTTTATCAACAGCGGAAGAATAAGCTCTATACTTATTACTATTTTGAGGTGGAGTTACATTCGCTTGAGAAGATGTACTTGCGGTCACTTCAGAAGCAGAAACTGAAAGACGAACACGTTTTAGAATTCGCGTCATGTCAACAAAAAATATAAATTACTCACTAGACATTTTTATAAACTTTCAGGTCACTAATATTGGCGCCGTAAACAATAAACATATGACTGCAAACAAGGTTCGTCTGGAAAGTAAACAAGCTATAAAAGTGTCTCAAGGGTGTGAAATTAGAGATCAAAAAACGCGAAAACAAAATTGCGAAATATAAAAAAACAATGAATAGTATAGTAAAAACTTTTTCTTTAAAAATGTAAAGGCTACTCATTATTGCTAACATGCTCATTACTCATTATTGCTAACCCTACTCATGCAATCTAACGTGAATTATTGGTAATCTATGAAAATATTTTCGATGATTGCAACGAGATCAAAATCGAAAAATTCCATCGGGGATAGTGTTCCCCATACTCAAAAACCCAAAAGGGGAAACGATTCCCGATGGAATTCGACGAAAAAATTTTCCCTGGCTCTTTATTCAAGGGTGTTCCAAAAAAAGCCGCCATTTTTGGTCATTCTTTCTCCAAAATAATTCATTAGGGGTATTTTTATGCGAGAAATCGATTGTGCGCATCGAACCCCCTTGAAAATGCCTCCCAGGCTATGAAATATCATCCAATTTTCGTATTTTCAAGTAGAAACTCTTACCAAAAATAACTGAAAAAAAACGAAAATCGTATATTTCATGGTCTGGGAGGCGTTTTCAAGGGTTTTCGATGTACGAAATCGATTTCTCGCATAAAAATGCCCCTAATGAGTAATTTTGGAGAAAAATTTTTTTGGAAATTTTCGCCAATAATGATAAATGGCGATTTTGTTTTTGGAACACCCTGTACATTAGAAATTGCGAAAAGGTGCGATTTTTGGAAATATGACCTTGACGCTATCACTTTTTTCAAAGTTTTTGCGCAAACTTGTAGACCACTTATTCCTCTTTAATTTAATTTGACGTATAGCCAAGCATGGGCCATAGTCGATTCTGAGGAGTTATGTGTATTTTTCGAAAATTCGGCATTTGCGGCTTTTTCACAAAATACGCTATTTCTCGATCAAATTGCCTATTCAATGTGTGAAAACGCATTAAAACAATTACAAAATGTTTTTCTTTTACATTACAATCTATTTTGATCATGAACACCATGCAATAAAACGACTTATTGTTATTTTTGTAAAAATACCATTTTTGAGGTACCCGTAAGAAATAGCTATAACTCTTTTAAAAAAGCGTTTCAAACAAAAATTTTATGCATTTTTATTTTTCAGATATCAATATAGGATCCTGGCAAAGCCTCAAAAACGACCAGTGGACGAGTCCCCTAAGACCCGTTACGGTCTCTACACATGTGAATTCATTTATGGCGATTTCCAATGATTAGTGTCGGTATTTCGCCTTTATACAGTTGGTCCGAAATTAGCAAATAAAACCAAGCGATAATAAAATCGGCGGATGCGTTTCAAACTTCAGAAATATTTCCGGCGTCAAAAATTCCCGTCAGTTTTATCGTTATATTGCGTTGATTTCAACAATTAGCGTTGGTTAGCTCGAACCTCAGTAACGTTCGCCTGAAATTACGCCACTGTTTACAGTTAAAATCGCAAAAATAATTGTATAGAAATAGAAATTCCACGCAGAAGTTTTGAATTTTTATGACAAGTGTAAAAATGTATCAACTCGTCAATCTTTGCCAAAAAATTTATTTTTTGTGCAAAACTGATAGCTGAACAAAAAATACAGAATTAAAACACCAACATTAATCAAATCAGAATACGACAAACTTTTTTCATCTTTTCGTCCAGTAGCGCAAAGCAGGAGGGAAGCTTCCTCCTCTCAAATCTGAAAAAATGTATATAAAATTTTCCCTTATGTTTTTGCCCGAAATTTTTGAAAATTAAAAAAATCCTAATAGTCCCCCATTATGATTTTTGGCGCCGGACTGTTTGGGGACGGACATTTAGGGATGTGACATTTGGGGACGGACATTTGAGGATGTAACATTTGGGGACGTGACATTTGGGGACGAAGAAACGTATGATGAAGGCAAAATAATTTCAGAATGAAAAATATGAGACATTTAAAGCTTTCTGTATACATTTAAACCGTTTCTGTATGTATAATAAAATTATATTTTTTAAAAACCTAAATTTCGTCCCCAAATGTCACATCCCCAAAAAATCTGTCCCCAAAAGTCCGTCCCCAAATGTCACATCCCCAAATGTCCGTCCTCAAATGTCACATTCCCAAATGTCCGTCCCCAAACAGTCCGGCGCCCGATTTTTCACTAACACTGTCCACATTTACCCTTTTTTCTACAAAAAAGACCAAAATCTGCTATTTTTTCAAAATTTTCATTTTCTGAGCATTTTCAGCTTAAAAACAAGCATTTCTCAGAAAAATTGAAATGCTTGTTTTTTGCGGCGCTGGTTTTTTTTATTAAAGGATTTCATCAATTTTTCAAATAAAAAAGCCACAAATTTGAAATTGTTTTCATAAAAATTTGTATTTTCTGAGAATTTTCAGCTTAAAAAACATTTTGCAAAAAATTTTTCTCCTGCGGTGCTGAGTTTTTTTAAACTAAGATTTCAAAGAAATTTTCATCGAAAATTTTTGAGCATTTTCACCTTAAGTTAAGTGTTTTTAACAAAAAAAATTTCGCGCAGACAGGAGCGAAAAAAACATAATGGGGGACCAAGGTGATATTTGAAAATTTTTGAAAAAATTCCTTGATCCCCCTTATGTTTGTGCTCAAAGTTTGGAAAATTTTCGAAAAAAACATAAGGGGGGTCAAACAAATTTTTGGGACTTCCCCCCCCCCAAACAGAAATCTACTTTTTGAGTCATTTGTTTAGTTTTCTAAAAATCGACTTTGAACTCTAAAGTCACTAAACCGCAAATGAACCTCAAAATCCCAAAGCAAATCATCTCAAAACATCTCAATTTACCAAAAAAAACACATCATGCTCAAAATTCCTACGTTCCCATCTCGTTTTCAAAAGCAAACGAGATGGAAGTTGAAAAACTTGCTTCCTTCCGAGGCTCAGCAAAAAATTCAATCGCTCTTTTATATCTCGCACAATTCACGAAATTCGTGACGAATAAAGAAGGGCCCCTCACTCTTATTCTTTCCATTCTCCAACAAAATCGCGGCGAAATCTGTGTGCGGAAAATTCTCCTTCTTCTACTCTTTTCTCTCTTCACTACTTCTCGATTGAAAATTGAGCGAACGACAAGATAAGCGCAAAGCAAGGGAGAGATTTTTTGAATTCACGTCATGGGTGTTGTTAATTCGAAAATTTCGGGGTTTTCGTGGCAATGCGCGCGGAAATTTGAATGGGAAAACAATGGGTACTAGAGTTCTTGATCAGTACCACTGTTGTCCCTGTACTGTACTACAGTACAAAACAGCAGGAAAAATTATGTTGAACGTGCAGTAAAGCCGAAAATTTTTCCATAAAAGTATAGTACAGTACAGCGGGAAATTTTAGAAGGGTTTTGTAATTAAAATTAGACTGTTTCTTCTTAAAGTAGCGAGAAATGTAGCGAGCAAAAGTTTAGCATTTCATCAAAGCCAACAACAGCGACTCACCATCATCAGTAACAACGACAAATCCGACTACAGCAAAAATGGTCATTGAGTTTCAGTTGTTGGTGTTGCTGAAATTAAAATTTTTGCCCGCTACATTGTCAGATATGAGAAGAACAGTAAAATACATATTTATTTTAGTTAAAGGGGGTCCAGTTTGCGACTACTTCTCGAGAAAATTTTTTTGAAAAGTACCATTTTAGGGTAATTTTGCTATGAAAAATCGATTGTGTATAGCGCCTTAGCGTGAAAATGCATCCTTTAACCTGTTTTTGCTAAAACACTTTTAAAGGGGGATGACCACTTTAAAGTTACACTTTTTTAGCTTAAAGGGGGGGGGGGTCCAACTTACGGCCGGGTAGAAAATTTTTTTAAGTGACCCT
>JAQGCO010000145.1:0-13541 GCA_034700925.1 Acrobeloides cf. buchneri Gr-Nem-00862
GGTTGTTTATGTTAATAGAATTTTTTGCTTTTAGTATCATTATATTATTCTAGGAGTTATTCGCCAATTGCATGTACGAAATCGACTCGAGAAAGCCATTGCATTGGAAACTCGTCCATACAATCAGGGCTCTCGTCTGACAGCGTACGAATTGCTTCATGATAAGATCCCTTTCATGCTAATTACTGATAGCATGGCTGCGGCCGCTATGAGGACATTCGGAGTCGATGCGGTTCTTGTGGGTATGTTACGTTTTCTCTCACGTTCTTATCAAATAGTAGTAGACAATTTTGCTCTTTATAAAGAAGATGAAAAAAAGTTAAAATTGTCTCAACTACTTTTCGTACTTTATATAAATTTTATGTCCTTTTTAGGAGCCGACCAAATAGCATTGAACGGAGACACGGCCAATAAGATCGGCACGTATAGTCTGGCCGTTTTAGCTCATCATCATAAGATTCCATTTTATGTGGTAGCTCCAGTTTCGACAATCAATCAAAGGATTTTGTCCGGTTCAGCTATTAAAATCGAAGAGCGGCCAGCACTTGAGCTTATCACATTTAATGGTAGGGATGTTTTGGAATCAAAAAAATTAATTTTTGCAAAATCTAGGCAAGCCATCAGCTCCTCAAGATACGCCAGTATGGAATCCAGCATTTGATGTTACTCCGGCATCACTTATTTCTGGAATTTTAACTGATAAAGGCAATTTTCTTCCAGAAAACTTGGCTAGCCTATTTGCATAAATTTTTGCATTTGGCATATATATTTTTAAGCATACTTTTTTTACATAACAGCAAAATCAAAATTGGCAAAATTCACTAAAATTCATAATTTATCATATCATTTTTATATATCATTCTAGTTCTAGTAGAGTACCGGGAGCTGAGCGCTAACGCGCGCGGGTAAAGTAGATTGAAGAAGGGAATCTCTGAGACTTTTTTACTTAACACGGGAAACGAAGTATAACTATAGTAGGGATTTATAAAAAAAAGTATTAATAATAACTAATACATTTTTAACGAGGATTGTCGCTCGGAGTCAAAACCGCCGAGAGCGCTTGGCTCCCGGTACTCAATTAAATTTGTTTATCATCATGATTGATGGAACATTAGAAAATTCAAAATTTTAACGTGAAAATTGGCCGATTCGACACCTTCTTGCGGTCTAATTCAAAAATTCCTTCGAATTCGTGTTCCCTATACCCGAAAACCTCCGAGTACAAACTTTTTTCCGCTCGGACTGGTCCTTTAATGTAGTAGGATTTATTATAGTTTATTGAATTAATTCATATTCTAGTTTAAATTTAGTCATTTATTTGGTTCACATGTGGGCGCGTGGTCTGTCGTAATTTTTTTTAAAGCACAACTCTCTTGGCCCCCAGCACAACCCCACAATCCTGGTCTGTCGTAACGACTGACCAAAATAGTAAAATCCCCCCCCCCCCGGCACGACCCTCTTTCCTCTCCCCCAGGCGCAATCCTCTCGACCCCTCGGCACGACCCCCCTTGACCCCTCGGCACAACCCTCCGATCCTGCCTTGTCGTCACGACACCCCGCAGCCCACGTGTGATTTGGTTCTTTATGGTATTACTGCATGGAAGGAATTGTTTTTCTCTTCAGCGATTTATTTTACTCTTCGCTATAAAGAGAACTTCATTTCTTTTCGTGGAAAGTATAATATTGCTCAAACATAATTCATTCCATGTTTTTGTTCAAATTTTGTCTATTTTAGTTAGAAATAAATTTTGTTAAATTTAAATATTTTTACAAATAATTTATACATGACCACATAAATAAAAACAACCATTCTGCTATAATTAAAAGTCTCTAAAATATACAAATATCGCTTAAAATTAAGCCAATTTTTTTCTTAAAACTTTTTTCAATTGTTACCAAGTAGCATTTGAAATTTACTCATAAAGAGAGAGAGAGTGCGAGCAACAACGATTTTTCCTTTGACTCATTTCCGCAGGTGTCCCTTGGATTTCCTATATGTCTTTGCGCTGGACGCCAGTAGCCTGCTTCCTTTTTCAAAGGTGGACCATGCTGATATATCACTCTCACATTGGAAATCGTTCAAGGCCATCGGACATCTTTTCCATCTTTCACATGTTTTGCAGCGTAGTTATTTTCATTGTTCGGCCGTGACTTTTCCGTTTTTCAATTTTGTATTTTGGGAAAATTAGTTTTGATCATAAACTTGGATTTTAATCATTAATAAGGGTTAAAATTTAATGATTCATCAACAGAGGAGTGTGTATATAGGTGATAGCAATCCTTTAAATTTTATAAATTAAATAACATTTTTGCATGTTGCCTTTCTGGCCACTTCATTTTTGGAGTGTTTGGTATCGACCGGAATATACAGGTTTCTTTAATAATGTTAGTTCAAATTTTCGGCAGTCGATGAGGAACAATTGAGTATGAACAAATCAATTTCCATTCATTTGTTGTGAAAAGGCGTTTTCTATATTTTACTTTTTTGCTTAAAAATTAAATTTTACGGATAGTTGAAAAGTTCTAAAAATTGATCTAGATGTATACCTCGCGGCATTTTAGGTAAAATTTTATTTTTACAAGATGAGTAAAAAACCGCACTTTTTGTGATTTTTTACATTAATTGGGATCTGACTTTTTTTTTCTAAAAATGACCCCTCTAAGGGTAATTTTATGCGGGGAATCGATTACACACAGTTCCAAGACGCGAAAACGCTTCCTTGACTCTGATTCAGGGGAGGGGAATGCGAAAAATGATCATCTTTGATCAAAATCCCAATTTTTTCTTGAATCAGGGTTTTTTTCAGGGTTTTTTCAGGGTTCGAGAATGTAGGCAATCGATTTCTCACATAAAATTACTTCCATAATGGTTTGAAAAAAAATTAAAAAATTTTCGGGTCCCAATCATACATGACCAAAGGTGGTAATAGGTGGTAATAAATTACCACAGGGTTGTACGGTTGTGCTGCCCGAAAAAGGAAGATTGTGCCTCGGCGTGAAGCGCCGAGGTTGTGCGGAGATAATAATGGGTTGTGCTCGGCACTATGCCCCAGGCACAACCCTTGTATTGTTTGTATGGGTTGTGCTTTTTTCGAAAAAACAAAGGGTTATGCTTTTTTAGTCAAAAATAGGGTTGTGCCTTTTTTCGAAAAAAAATTACCACCACTTGGTCATGTATGGTCCCAATTCATGTAAAAAATCACAAAAAGTGCGGTTTTTTACTCACCCTTTAGATAGATTGTTTTATATTGACACTAAGTTCAAAAATTAAAAATTTAAGAGAAAGTATGACTTATTCGGAAGGAAGACGTTTTGGACTTACTGTAATTATAATATTCTCTTTATTATTACTTATGTCAGCAGCTATTTTAAGTATTATTGGTGGATTAAGTCCATCTTGGCAAGTGGTTGACATAAGAGAATTCCAAGCTGAACATCATGTAGGTTTATAAATTAAATTTTATTTTAATAATTAAAATCCCAAAAGAAAGTTTAAGATTTTAAAAATCCAAAATACTACTGTATAAAATAATCAAATAAATATATAACTCATCATTTCATTTACACTTTTCTGGTTTTACACACGCATGGATTAAAAAGTTGTCAGGAATACGATAGTGTAGTTAACTTTTTGCATAGATTAGGTTTTCTTGTCGATAATCAATTTTTTTCAAAGTGGCCCATTTTATGGGAATTACAAACGTATGGTTACTCCCAGTGGCCAAAATCCAAAAATTCCTTCGGATTCGTGTTTCCCATATTCGAAAACTCCTGGTACAAAAAATTAGACGTTTTAGTGAACTTTTTGAGAATTCGAGTTTTTGACCCCGTTGGCCCACCATTAGAATATAAAACTCAAATTTTTAGAAAGTTCTCCAAATCGGCTGAATTTTTGTGCTTAGGATTTTTTTGACATGGGGAACACGAAACTGAAGGAATTTTTTGATTTTATCCACTAGAATGTACCCCTACGAGTGGGCAAAAATCAATGTTTTAAGATGTGAAAAGGTACCATTTAAAAAAATGATTATTGACAAGAAAACCTGACTATCATTTTTTGGAGTACTATAACAACAGTGTCTCTTTCCAATACAATTACTTTCGAGGGCATTTGAGAAAATTGTAAGAAATAGAAATGTTGTTAAGAGAAAAATTTTTATATTAAGCATTAAAATTAAAAATGTCATTTTAAAAAATTTTAAACAAGTCCAAAATTTTTTAATTATTCTGACTTTGCTCATTTTATGTTTACTTTTATTATTTAAAAAATTAAACCAAGAGAAAATTTATCTAAAAATGTTTAATTTATACTTTTTTAGCACGGAATTTGGCTTGATTGTACTCGAAGCGAACGCCATTTTATGTCCAATCAATATGAAGAACGAAGCCCGCTTCATTGCACTTACAAATTTGATTCAAATGCAGCTGAAATTATTGACAAGAACATAGATGATGTGGATATGGGTGCTGCCGCGATTGAAGCAGGCCACCACCAATTTTTTGGTATTCAAAAACATTAATTTAAAAGACGATATCTCGAAAATTCGAACAACCCGTAAAACAGTGGCGTAGTTAGAGGGATCCAAGGGGTAATGGATCGACCTCAAATCCGAAAAATGAAAAAGATTCTGAGCTTCAAAATGACACCAAAACCAAGTCAAACGGATTTATCTATCAAAAGTTATGATAAAAACTCTACAAGGAATGGTCTCCCGAGTGCTGCTGCAAATTTGACTCCCCCTTTAAGTAAATTTCACATTTTTCAACAAAAAAATTGTCAAATTTGGCATTTTTTAATACAAAAAGCGTAATTTTCTGAGCCTTTTCAGCTTAGAAACGTTCATTTTGAAATTTCTCCTGCGGCGCTGGTTTTTTTACATACCTCAAGGATTTCAATAAAAAATTTTTGCGCCCACAAGCGCAAAAAAATCATAATGGGGGACCAAGGCGATTTTGAAAATTTTTTGAAAAAATCGAAAAAACACCCTGATTTCCCTTATTTTTTGCCCTATGTTGGAAAATTTTCGAGAAAAAACATCAGGAGGATCAAGGTAAATTTTTGAAAATTAAGAGTGGACCCCCAAATCAAAACCTAGCTAAGCCACTGCCGCGGAACTAGAAAAACTGTATATGGATATAAAAATTGGGCACAAAAGAAACATAATTGAGCATTTGAAATGGTATGTAGCCTTAAAAAATGCCCGAGGCCAAAATGTGCATTTACATGCCAATTCAAATGCTCAATTTGTTTCTTTTATGCTCAATTTTTATATTCCATACTCAGTTTTTCTAGTTCCGCGGGAGCCCAAAAAGTTCTAATTTTCGAAAGACATCACCTCTTAAAACAAGTACATTTTTAGGATGGCATAAAGCAGTTCTCATTTGTATGATTCTTTCCCTGTGCACTAGTGGGATGGCAATATTTTGTGGAATTTGTGCTCCTTGTTCGCCTTCATGTTCTTTAATTTACAGTATTTTAGCATTTGTATCGTGTAAGTGTTGAAATTTATGGTTTAAAGTACTAAAAATATCATTTTTTAGTGGTAATTATTATAATTTTATTTAAAGTTATAAACTAAACATGTCTTACTTGTCCCATGCAACATATAAGCAAAAGTTTTTAAAGCTCGAAATAACTTTCCCTAATTTTTGGTCATACATGAAAATGGGGTGCCAAAATTTGAAACTGTACGCGGGGATCTTATGTTTTACCATTTTTGTTAGGGAATGTACTCAAAGAAGGAGATCTTATATGTGTATGGGGGTCTATATTTTGTAGGGACTTTCTGCATGAGAGTTGTCAAATATGGCTTCCCTTTACATATATGCTTTTAGTTATCACATCTGCTGGAGCCTTAGGCGTGTTCTTTTTCGCAGCACATCGAGTTGATATTCGATTTGTTCAAGGACTAGTAGCAACTTATGAAGTAAGCACGACCATAATTAAAATAAAACAAAATTTTTAGCAAGAAATCGGTTCAGCCTTTTTCTTTTATGGCACTGGAACATTACTCTTGTTACTGGCGTTTATCATCTCGGTTATTGTCACCTACCAACTTTTACGAAGGACCGAAGAAGGCATTGATTTTGGAATGCGGGAATTAGCTCCTCTTTATGGTTCTAGGATGACAACTGTTATTTAAATTGAAGATGGATTAAGCTCAACTGAATTTTTAAGATTCACGTAACATAAGATTGTATTTTAATACGGGTACTACGCTGCTGCATTTTTTAAATATCATTGATTAAATTGTTGTAATCTCATTTTAAAATTACCTTTTTTGTCATATTGTTTGTATATGTGATTATTTAAAAATAAACATTAAAATTTAGAAATCTATGGATGTTAGCGTGGTTAAAAATTCTTCGGAATGAAAACTATAACTCCCTTGCTCATCTTGATATGGGGGGGGGTAAATCTTTAAGACAGCTACCAAAAAGAAATAACAAGGAATAGTAGCCAAATGTCAGTCAGAGATTTTTTAATTTCAATGAAAATAGGCTCAGAATAAAAATATAAGACAGGTAAAATCAAAATTAGCTGCAAATAACTGTGGGAAAAAGAGTTAGAGGATCAAAAAAAGTGCAAAAATTTATGGACGCGGCCGGGATTCAAAATGGCATGGTTTTAAAAAATTTAGAGAATTATTTGATTATGTAGTCGAAGGGTCTATTCTTACAGACAGTAAGCTTTAAATACATTTCCGCTCAGACCCGGGCTTTGCATCTTGGTGTTCTATGCACTATTTAGATTATCTTACCTTCCCAATAAGCTTCAAATAAAAATTTTATTAAAAAGAATGTTTGCAAACGATGAATTTTTATATAAATAATGAATTATAGAACTTATTAGTTTAAGGAGTGCCAGCATTTTCCTTTAATCAACCTTAAATAATGTGCCAAGAAAATTTTCACTCTTCAACTGAATCAACTTCTGAATTTGCCAAATGTAGTCGAACAGTTTTTGAACTTGCTGAAAACGATATCCTTGAGCATAAGCTTGAAGATGATGAAGACCCGGCTATCTCAACTTTGTAAGGTTTTATAATATAAGATATTTATTAGATCAAAAAATTCATTTACTGGACAAAAAATAACTTGTTTGATTGGATGAACATAAAATTTTAAATTTAGTTTATGATTTTAGCGTAGAGCATCAAGATTCTTTTCTTAAACTTTATGCCTTAATAAATGCTTTCGATTGTGGAAGAAAAGTTGCTGAACATATAAGCAATTTGCTGCCCAAAGAAATCATAGACAATGAAGTCATAGAAAACATAAAAAGCACTCAAAATAAAGATCAAGAAGTGCCAGATGATGTTGTAGGATTTTCGGATGAAGAAGTGAGTTGATTTTTTTTATCAACTTTTTGCATACCTAAAATATAAAAATTTTTAGATTAAGGCGATGTTAAAAAGTATATATTTCCATGTGGATAGTGAATATTTTAGTACAAAGATAGGAGATCTTTTGGCTAGAAGATTATCCTTTGATGGTACACAAATGGATGGACATGTCGATAATCAATTAAAAGGAGGAGCTACGGCTATATTAGCTCTTATTGTAGGGAGAAGACTTTATATAGCAAATTGTGGAAATAGCATGTAAGAATTTTATCTTCTGCACAAAATTCAACCACATTCTAGCATATAAAGTCCAAAAATCTAATTTTTTAAAGTTATAAAAACGAATTACAGTATATCCCCTCATGTTCCTGAAAATTTTTTCAAAAATAACCATTATTGAAAAAAATTAATAGCCTTTCCCCGTTCCTGAGGGACGGACTTGCAAATAAAAAATATGAGAATTTCAAAAATGTCTCAAAATCGGCTAATTTTTTGTCTCGGGGGGTTTTCGACTATGGGGAACACGATGGCAATATTATTTTTTAACAAAATTTTTTGTAACATTAAACAAGTAGAGGATTACCCTCTAAAAATTAAAAAATATGCGAATTTCAAAAATGGCTCCAAATTGGCTAATTTTTTCTACTCTGAGGTTTTCGACTATTGGGGACACTAATCCGAAAGAATTGTTCAATTTTGACCTCATCGGGTACACCTATCGAAGGGGTATAAAAAATCTATGGACCAAAATATGCGAAATATGGGCCCCGGGCAGTCCATATGGGAAGTTGTTGTAAATGGCGCTCGAAGCGCGCCCCATATAGGTTTAGGCGTGCCTAGTGCTCAAAATGCGCTAGTTTTAATATTATTTTGACTTTAATTTTACAAAATTTTTAAGAGCAATTCTAATAAAAGAAATTGGCAACGAGCTATCACTCTTTCCTATATATCAATTACATGAAAACCATGAAGTTGGAGAAATGGAACGTATAAGAAAACTCGGTTTACCAGATCCAAGGGTTGTTAAAAATCCCACTCGATGTTTCGGTGATTACTTCAGAAAAGGAGGCTATAAAGAAAATCAATTGTTAAAGGAAGCCACTAGTGAGCCAATAATAGTTGAGCCAACCGTTATTGGTGGTGTAAATGTACGAGTTTATTTTTATGCCGGAATTGTGACAAGATAATTTAGATGGATGATGCTTTTCGATTCTTGTTGTTTGTATCGCCAACGGTTGTACGGGCTATTCACATTATAAAACCAAGTGCAAATGTAAATGAAACGTTAGCAGAATGGATAGTTGCAGAAATTAAAAATAACCGGTAAGTTTAGTTAGAATTGAATTTTTTGTCAGGGTCTTTTGCCCTTAGCCATCAAGTTTGCCAAAATCTGTAGATCCTTATCTATGCTCTTGATGCTATATAATGGATGGCCTTAAAGTTCTGTCCCAACTTTTATTTCAACGTCGTACAAACTTCTATAACATATATATACATATACAGTAGCGGAAAAAAGTCTTGGGGCAAGGTGAAAACATTGCCTCACAGTCAAGTGCTCGTGTTCTTTTGCAAACTTCACATGGGCTGCTCGGTTTTTCTTTGAAATCCACGGCTTCTTGACTGGTATTCGACCCCTCAATCCCGCCCGTATCAGAATATTTCGAGCCGTTCTGTCTGTCATATTAACACCAAGGTGGTCTTCAGCGTAAGTTCGGAGGTCCACGGCAGTCATAAAAGGGTCTTTCTTAGCCTGTCGTATGAGTAGCCGAGTCTGGCCGGGTGTAGTTTTTCTTGGCCTCCCAGATTTATCTTTTGTTTCACACTTTTTTCATTCTTCCATCTAATCCATACTCTCAAAACGGTACTTTTACCAACATGAAAGCGTTCCGCAACATCACGATCTGTTTCACCATTTTGCTTAGCTTCTACAATAAGCTTCTTAATTTCATCGGATTTATACTTTCCTGGCATATTTTTTGTCTATAAAAACAATAATTAGCAATATTTGATAAAAAATTTTCAAAAATAATAACAAAAAGCGTTTTTTACGAGTTTTTCACCCTTGCCCCAAGACTTTTTTCCGCTACTGTATATAACAAAAACATCTACTAGAACAAAGTTATCCTGGGGTAATTTTATGTGAGGAATCGATTGTGAGTATTTTCGAAGCATGAAAAATCTCTCTTACCCTGATTCAGGCCATTTTCGCTTCAATAACTATTTCTTTTATTTATTTAAAGAAGCTTTTGGATTTTTTCCAAAAGTCATCTTCCAGGATAATTTTATATGAGGAATCGAATGCGAGCATTTTCGAAGATGAAAGAATTTCCCTGACTCTGATTCAGAGATTGATGAGTGAAAATGAACAAAAAATTAAAATACATAAATCAGAAATGGAAATAGTTAAAGAGAAAATTGCCTGAATCAGGGTCAGGTTGATTTTTCATGCTTCGAAAATGCTCGCAATCGATTCCTCACATAAAATTACACAGGATAACTTTATTCCATTAGATGTTTTTGTTACAGAAGTTTCTACGATGTTGAAATAAAAGTTGAAACAGAACTTTAAGGCCACTCTGTAATTGCAATTTTTAGAACCATTGAATCAGTAGCCCAAAAAGTTCTCGATAACATCTGCCATCAATACGATGGTGTTCTCAAAACGAAAATTGCTTCAAGTCAAAAACCTATTACTCGAGATTCGATGTCCATGCTTTTTATTCCACTTTGTTCAAATATGGTTGAAAAGCTAGATCCTGAAAATGAAGTTCGTGAACAACAAATTCTAACTCAAACAAATGGCGATTCAAACAACTGTGTCCAACCATATGTAGACTTTTCTGAATTTGAAACTAGTGAACTTCGAGACACGGTATTAGCAAAGATTGAAAGCTTGAAACAGTATTATAAAGACAAGAAAACCATGCATATTATTACGGAAGAATAATTTGTTTATTTATATGTTTTATGTATATATTAAACAATAAATTAGACCATATCATTAGCATATTCAGAAAATCGAGAAGGAAAGTCTGTAAAAAAGTAAACAAAAAACCAGGAAAATATATTAGCCTTTTAAATCATCAATGGTAGTGGAGTGTCTAGGATTTCGTTTTGTGAGGGGACAACCCCAGTAACATAGGCAAAGGGGTTAGATGCCCGGTATTATGATTTTTTGTTTAATTTTCAAAAAATTTCTGCAAAAACATAAGGGGGACCACTAGTATTTTTTTTACATTTTTTAAGTTTTGAAGGGCATGCCCCCCCCCAGACACGTCACAGACACAAGGGATACTTTTTTAGTTTATTAAAACTTTTAGAGCGCAAAATAGAGTGACCACTCTTGCCTTTCATTTGAGCAAGGTGATACAATATTTATATAACATCATAGGTAACTTTAGGAGACATTTCAGCGATAACTTTATTAATGATTCCAATTGTATTAGCAACAAGTAGAACGGCTAAGATGTAAGTAGCAATTGAATCAACAAATTTGTATTGAGGCTAAAAGGTTATTTTTGAGCTAAAGAAAAATTAACATACAAAAATAAATATGATAGTAGCAGATAAAAAGACGACAGTCCCAATTCCATGATTTCCAAAAGCATGCACAAATTGATGACATTTAACACTTATGTAATCAGGTAATGGAGTATATTTTCTGGGGCTAAGGACTAAAAATGATAAATCACAGGAAAAATCAGGAAGCGAAATTTTTCGGGTTCATTGTTCCCTCTCAATTTTTAGAGCTTCTCTTATTTGCTCCCTCTAATGTGCAAGGTAAATGTGGAAAGTTTTGTAACCTATTAAATTAGATAATTATAAAGTTATCCATTACCTTCAGTAAAATGCATCATCAGAGTTATAACATTACAAGTTAAACCAACAATTGATGCAGCAAACATTAATGGCAAATTTAAATTGAAACTATTTGAGTAGATCCTTTCCGATGCAGCAAATATGAACGCAGCTGTTATAAACCAAAGAAATGCAACACATAACACCAAAAAAGCTAATTCTATAAAATTTTAAATCTAGCAGTACACAAAAAGTTCATTATGTTCCCCGTTCCTAATGACTACCATAATTCCTAAAAGCCCGAGCCCAATTTCATATTCTATTTTTAAGCATATAGGCATATACTAGTCGGGGCCCCGGCTTTTTAATACTGGGACAGGGTATTTCCCCCTCCCTCTGGATCCTCGGTCAATTCGTCCTCGGTCCCGGTTTTTTTTGAAAAATCTGATCTCTATTGGAGATCAAAGTCGATCTCTTGATAGCTTCAATTGTCCCACATGCTCAGAAATTTCACATTTTCTTCTCCGCTTTTGTAATAGTCTATGGTCCAATCTCATAGTCCTTTCACTAAAAGGTACCGATTCTTCTCCATGTCCCTTCAGCCCTATCACGATTGATGACATAATTCGATAAATGATCAGCAAAAAGTCTAGCTCCGTCAGTAATTAAAGCAAGACTGTTAGAAAAAATTCCACCAATGATTTCAACGATAAGCATGATAAAGCAAGCGACCGAAGCATATTGATGAAGACGTGTTTTCTTTGGATCAGGTCTACCAGCAGGTCTAAAGGTGTGCATATATGCTAGCATCAGCTTCATGACACTTGACGCTGTCATGACGCAGCATCAAGATATAATAGATAACGCTATAGTGTCATGACGCTAAAGCTAGCAAGTGTGGACACCTTAAAAGATACTTCAATTGTTTTTTAAATCTTTTAATATTAAACGAGAAATGTGCGTTTGTCTGTACAGACAAATTTCGTAAACTTAAGTCTGATCCCGTTACGGCTTAGGTTTCTGAAAAGAGCTCGGCAAGAGAAGAAAAACGACACCAAAAACATGGGGGTACCCCTCTGGAAAAAATTAAAAAATCAATTTTTTAACTTTCACCTTTTATGCTTTAGTATGTGAACAGAATAGAAAACCCGTTGCCTTCATGACTCAGTTGGTAAAGCGTTAGTTTTGCAGTCGGAAAGGCGCAGGTTCGATTCCGTCCCAGCCAAAATATTTGTGCTTAATTCAATAAATGTTCTTTTTTTTGAAAAAATCGCTTTATTTGAAAGAAAAAGAAAATTTGGGTAGAAATTGAAAAAAATTCGAAAAAATCTTTGATATCCAAGAGAGGCCGAAGGCTGAGCCCTTGAGTGCCTTCAGCGCTCGGTCTCCCGGTTCTTTTAATATTAAAAAAATATATAAAATCCTACCGACTCTCAATATGAGTCACTTCTGTTGTCTCCAAGGTTATAATAGGTTCTTCTTGAAGCATTTTTTGATAAAAATTTCTTCAAAAATCTTTTTTGATTAAACAAAAAATAAGAGCTTACAAGTAATTTCAAAATAAAATTTACTGCTAGACAATCCTGTGTATGTATCTTTTTGATATCAAAAATAACCACACGATCAATATGTGATGATTCAATAACAAGGTCAGTCCGTCAAGCAATTTTGTATGTAAAAGCTAGTTTTTTAGACAAAATAAAAGGTAGCTTATGCAAGAAGCAAAAAAAGCTATATAAAAATTTCGAAATAGAACTTTAATAATGAAAAAGAGTAATTATCACATCTGCTTTTCGTTCAACCTTATCATTTTTTGTCGTAGTACGTAGTGAACCGTTATGTTTGTGACAAAATGTAAATAATAACATGCGGCATGATGATTTAGTTCAAAACAGCCAAAAAGATAACAATTTGCATTAAAGGGCCAGTCCGAGCGGAAAAAAGTTGTCCTTTTTGTTGATATTCGGAAGGAAGCCAAAGATTACTGTAAAACAAAAATGCTCCATTTTTCATGAACTTTCCGAATATCAACAAAAGGGCAACTTTTTTCCCTCGAACTGATCCTTTAAAGATATTGGGGTGATCCAAAAGATCGTGCATTTTTTCATTAGCAAAAACGATAAACAGAATATGACTAAACATTTCTAACTTTTTTTTAACATTAAAAAAATTTTTTCCCTAAAAAATTCAGTATTACTTGAAATTTAAAAAAATTTCAAGTGAGAAAAGTACCCCTAGGCTATCCTTCTCCCTACATCGCTGCCCACAACCTAGTCAACCTTCTCTCCACGCCACCCCCCCCCCCACATCTGGATGCTACCTCCACCAAATATAGAAATTTTCTCTCACATTTTTATTCTACTACATTAAACGTGTAATGTGTGTCTGTCTGTCCAG
>JAQGCO010000146.1:0-13524 GCA_034700925.1 Acrobeloides cf. buchneri Gr-Nem-00862
TTATTTGTGCCTATTGCCGTAAATTGCATTCGAATGAGAAAGATGTTTTCTTGGAGGCAATTCGCAAAGAACTTCCGTTCTACCAAAATGTGAAATGTGCCAAATGTGATTATACGTGTAACAATGCCAATGACGTGAGCCAGCATTTCGAAAAAATCCATGGTGGTTGCAATAACGAATTGAAATTTGAGGTGTTCTATTTATTGAGTTTTTTGCTTTACTGTGTTTTTAAGCTGAAATTGAACCCATATCTTGAAGCTTTATGTGAGCGCATATTTATTGAAAGCCAAATTTATACGGATAGTGGAATTGATACTGCTGCGACTCACACTTTAGTATCTGATGAGTCAAATTTGGAAAAGGTACGATTTTTGGAGCCAAAAATGGCTCAAAATCAAGGGGTAACCTCTAATTTTTTTAAATTTTTGTTAAAAAATATCGCCAGCGTGTTCCTCATGTCGAAAAATCCCCGAGTAAAACAAATCAGCCGATTTGGAAAACTTTTTGAAAATTAGATTGTTTCTTCTTGGTTCCCCAAGGGATAAAAAATGAAAAAAATTTTGTCTCTGATTTCTTTTTTTGGTTTCCTTCACACCTACCCCCTACCTACTACTTATTAAAAAAACCGCATGTCAATCCGATTTACCGTTTATGAGATCTCATGGTAACATGCGGACGGATACAGAAATCGGTTTTTTATATTTATGATTTTTCAGTCTGATCAAAATGCCCCGATTCAAAAAGCCGCTTCTTCACTTGTAGTCGAATCATTGCCTGAAGAAAATATGGCCGACTTATTGAAAAAGTCGGAATTTGTCTTACACAAGAAAGAACAGATCAAGAATCAAAGAGCCAAACAATTCAGCGCTGCAGTTTCTGGCACACCGTGGCACGTTGTATGGACACAGGATGGAAATAATTTTAAGCTGTTTTTCTATAATCTCAGCTCTAAAACTTCTGTTTGGCAACGTCCTTCCGAATTGTATAACCGTAAAGATGTGGATTTGTTAGTGTCGCAGCCACCTATTGGAAAGTTTATGACTATGCCAAATGATTTGCTGAGTATGTATTATTTGTTGTTGTGTATATTTATGCGATATGCAACAAAAAACGAAACCGCACGTTTGAAAAACCGATAAAAAATGACCGAAAGTCAAAAAACCGACCGAAGCAGTGCCGTAACTACCGGGAGTAAAAGGAGTTATTACCTCCCTAAAATTTTCGAGTAAAAAAAATCATAAAGGCTTATGATTTTGCACAGAAATTTTCAAAAATCCTAATGGTCCTCCATTATAATTTTTCACAAAAATGGAAAAAATTTCCCGTTTTTTCACTAAAAATATCCAAATTTTCCCATTTTTCACCAAAAATGTCTAAATTTTTCCTTTTTTTTTACCAAAAATGTTCAAATGCTCCCATTTTTGTCAACAAAAATCGTAATTTTATGAGCATTTTCAGCCATAAAACAACCATTTTTCGAAAAATTTTTGCGGCGCTGATTTTTGCTTAAACATTTTTTCCATTTTAATTTTTCACCAAAAAGGCCAAAAAATTTTGGCCCTGGGGCTCAGGATCGGCTTTGGGCTCGACACTGGGAGTGGAAATCGGCCTAGAAGGATGGAGGGGGGGGGGTATTCGATAATGATGTATCGAAATCACGATTTCGAAATTTCGATCTCCCAATTTCGATTTCGAAAAAAACGAAATTTGTACGGGAAAATTTCTGACAATCAGCATTTAATTTCCGACAAAATTTCCAACATTTTTTCATAACAAATTGGAAAAAATGGATATTTTTTTTATAATTTTTTTAAAATCATAAAGGGGATCGTTTGTTTTTTCAGCCTTTTTTCTAGGAAAAAATCTTTTAAATTATGATTTTGCGAAATTTGGAACTCGACATTTCGATATTTCACTAGTGCTTGGCATTGGGAGGAGAATCAGCCCTGGTGGCTCGGAATTGACCCTGGGGATGAGGAATTGGCTCTGTGACTAGAAGTCGGCTTCTAGGCTCCAGGGTTTTCTGTAATTAAATTGTCCGAAATTCTCATAAAAGTGAGATTTAGATAGATTTTGACAGTCAAAATCTCAATTTGCACAAATCTAGATACGGACATTGTTAAAAAACATTGTTTTTTTTAGCTATAACAATTGCTATGTTTGACTGAAAATGGAAACATGTTTTTTAAACAAAAACATTAGCCATAATAAAATTTGGAGCGAAATTTTCTATTTAAATATTGTGGCACATTCTTATGAAATATATTATTACCATTTTTACGTAAATTATAACTGTTTTTTTTCAAATAAATGTTTAAGAATTTTGTCAACGAAATTGAGATTATATTACAAAATCTTGTTAGTTAAAAAATGTGAATTTTGAGATGAAACCATCTTTGAAATAAAGGTTAAAATATTATCATTTCATATGCCTTTAAATAAAGGTTAAAATTATAGGTCGCTTGTTTTATCAGAGTTTTCAAGTAAAATACATTTTGATAGGAATGGATTTTCATGTTGAAAATTTGGAAGAAGAAATTCCTCTGGCGCCATTTGTCCAGCCGCTCCATATTGTTGCCAAACCAGGCAAGCCAACTAATGCACCAACAGATGGTTAGTTTTAGATTTTATTCTATCTTTTCCTTTGAATAAAGGAAATAAATCTTGTAAACGCTACTTTTTGTAAATTTGCATTAACCAAAATACCGGGGGCTAAGACGCTCCGGCGATCGCGGTTTCTCCGAAAGTTTCTCTCGAGCTTAAATGAGGTCAAAATATTATTCGAATTATATCAAATCTTTAAAATTTTCTATTCAATCGAGAAACTTGACATACTGGGCCAATTTCCGAGTTCAACAGCGCTGTTCAGTTTTGACAGCGCTGATCAAATTGAACAGCGCTGTCCAATTTGAACAGCGCTGTCAAAACTGAACAGTGCTGTTCAAATCGGACAGCGCTGTCCAAACTGAACAGCGCTGTCCAAAATGAACAGCGCTGTTGAACTCGGAAATTGGCCCACTGACTAAATTTGCCAATTTTTGCAGCACAAAATTTTCCGGACAATTTTCGCCAAAAAATATCATTTTTCGTCAAAATTTTCATTTTTTTGAGCAAAAAATAATAAAATAGCAACAAAATGTGAAAAATCAAGGTTTTAGTGCTGAATCCACATCAACCTCGTTCCAAACCCACACCAGAAGAACGAAGAGCCGAACGTCAGGCTAAGAAGGAATACTATCATGGAATTGGACAAGCCAAAGAGCGATACCAAAACCGCATGGCTCAAGAAAGGTTGGAAACCAGACCAGCATTTTGCATTCAAGTGATTTGATAAACATTTAAAGGGGGGGGACCACTTTCATCAGAAAATCCGGTTTTTGTCAGAAACAAAGTTTTTACACGTATGATTGGTCATATATAGGGTAAAAAAATTGCGAGGAATCGATTCCCGCCATTATTTTTTGACCACGACTTCAAAAAAGTGGTCAAATACCTAAAAAATTGATTTTTTTAAATGCGTTTTTTACACTTATTTTAACCTTTTTCAATAATTCTACGTAATTTTTTATTTCCTCCGTAATTTGATCTGAATCGTTATATAACATTAGTTTTGAGTGGCATACACAATTGAAGAATCTTATAGACTTTTTGAGGCTTTTGGAAAAAATGAAACGCAGTTCTACCCTGATTTTCAGGGTCAAACTTAATTTTTCACGCTTCGAAAATGCGCGCAATCGATTTTTCGACTAAAAATTACTCTAAAAAGTCGGTTTTTAGAATAAAATCGAAAAATTTTTTTTCGAAAAACCGGATTTTCTGATTAAAGTGGTTCCCCCCCCCCTTAAGATTTTTTGTTTAATGTTACAAATAAATAATATCTGCATACTTGTTCGTGAATTTCGAGAGCACGACTAAAAAGTGGTATTTTGCTCAAAAATTGTATTTACATTTTTCAAAATATATAGTTTTTAGCAAAAAGAAGTGATATTTTAATACTATATTTCAACAATTTTAAATCTATCTATTTTGAAAATTGTGAATACAATTTTTTTTAGCAAAATACCGTTTTCCACACTGCTCTTGAAAATGGCGTTTGAAAATTTTCAAAATTCCTTCAGGATAAAAAGCCCATGTTTTCGCTTTAATAACTAAATAACTAGACCAGTTTTGAATTCCATTTTCCTTTCGATTCATAACATCAGGGAAGCATTTTCAGCTATTAGTTCTTTTGTAAAAATACTCTATGAAGCATGAACTTTCATCAAAAAATATTTTTTGGTGCTCAAATTTTCCGAGTAGACTGCCCCTTTAAAATGCGAACTAGAAAAATCTATAGAAAGTCAGTTGTACATTGTACAATTGGATTTTATTTCATTTTCATTCCAATAAAATTACCCCTATATAGGTCATTTTTGAAAAATGGCATTTTATGTCAAAATCCGACCTTAAAATTCGCATATTTTTCAAACTTTGCTCCATAACTTTTTGAATCGAAAACTTCCCAAAGCGATATAGAGAAAAGACGTAGAGGAATCGATAAGTTGTCGCTGAGACCCTGAACAATTTCTACGAGAAGTTATGGCCATTCGAAAAAAGGATAAAATTTAGTTATAGGATCCTAACTTCATGAGTGCCAAACGAACCTTAGAAAATTTTTTTCAAAAAATTTTTTCACCATCGCACGTTCGAAAACAGTAAAATGTATATTTGTAATGCACCGCTGTTCTATTATTAAGTATAAAACATCGCCACATGCGTAATTGTTTGAAAACTCATTTTTAAGGTGAAAATGCTCAGAAAATGACAATTTTTTGGCGAAAAAATTATGAATTTTAAAATATAAACAACGTTTATTTTATATTAAATACGCAAATTTCTAATAATCTACAACATAGAAACATTAAAGTAGCAAAGTGAAAATTCGAAAGAAAATCAAAATACACATGAATCGAAAAAATAGTCGAAATTATCAGTAAGTAATACAAATTTTATATTAAAAAATAACAGGATCATATTTATGAGCTGGTCGTAATCACTTCGGCGCCCGTACCACGCACAAATAGGACACGTTTGACATTGTCGGAAAGCACTTCTAGGTAATGGAAATAGTCGTCGACGCCTTCCTTGTTTCTAGGTGGTTTCGGCAAGTTGAGCAGTACAAGTTGGCTATCGGATGAGTTTTCGAGAAGGATTTCATTTAGGCGAATAGCTGTGTGCATTTTATGGACCTGAACAAAATGACATGAATTTAAAGAAATACAAAAAGTCAACTACTTTTTTCCTATCCAATGCCTTAAGTTTCGCCTCTTTCTCCTCTTCTGTCATATTATCAAGTGGTGTGGAAACTGGGCTTAATTGATGATCTTCGCTGAAATCCATCACGGGTGTAACAAGCGGTCCCTCTAAAAATTCAAATTTACATGAATTCAAAAAATGGGATAAGGGCCGTATCCAGGATTTTCAAAATTTGCAGTTTGAAGATTTAAAAAAATGAAACATACGTATTTGGATAGCCCATAAAAGAGTTTGAAAACGATTTTTAGTCGAAAAAAATTGTTGACCTCACCCTTTGGATGTAGCTAACAAAATTGAAATTTTTGAGCTCAGGTAAAACTTTGAGGCCAAAAATCTATGTATTTCGGGCGTTTTCATCAAAAATCTTCAACTAGCCCCCTACCGAAATTTTCTGAGGATCTTTTGTGCGCTGAGAAATATTTAGCGCGAGAAAATTTTTAGATTTTTCGGAAAATCGATTTGTCGATTTTTGACCCTACAACTAAGGGGTGAGGTCAAAAATTTTTTCGACCTTCGAACTCATATATGGGCTATCCGAATACGTATGTTTCATTTTTTAAATCTTCAAACTGCAGATTTTGAAAATCCTGGATACGGCCCTGAATGGGATTAAAATCATACTTCTTTCAACTTCGGGTGTCCCTGATGTACTATTATCATCGGTCGATTTTTTGTTCTCTTCGTCGGGTGATAGAGTTGCTGGCTAAAATTTGAATTAAGAAAAAATTTAAAATTTTTTGAGCTAAAAACAATAAAAATAGATTTTGGTGTCAAAAATCATTAAAATATCGGATTTTTAAGATAAAAATCTATATTGATTTTGCAAAGTATTAAGGTTGTTTCATAAGTATCTGTGCCCAAAAAATATATCTAAAATTGGCATTTTTCAATCTTTTTCGATGGAATTTTTTTCAGTAGTAGTAAAGAGTGTATGCTGAATACGATCCAATTGGTCTTTTTGAATGAAACTCATGTTTTCGTGCCAATACACAGACTCGAATCTGAAGGAATTTTGCGAAATGGCCACTGGAAAGTACCTCTACAGGAGTATATTCCCAAAAAAGATTTTCTAACGAAAATCGCTTAATAAATTTTTTCATGCCTCGAAAATGCTCGCAATCGATTCCCCGTCTAGGAAAACTTTAATAAAGTCAAAATTTTTTGTCAAAAACCGACTTCTATAGCTAGATATCAACATTTTTCTTATTAAGTTACATCCTTGAAAACCACAATTTTTTTGAAAAGTCTTATATTAGCACGAAAACATGAGTTTCGTTCAAAAAGACCAATTGGATCGTATTCAGCATACACTCTTTACTACTACTGAAAAAAATTTCATTAAAAAAGAGTGAAAAATGCCGATTTTAGATGTATTTTTTGGGCGGCAGATACTTATAGAACAACCTAATAAATATTGAATTTTTGAGCTCTAAATTCAGTTAACAAACGATTTTTACGATTAAAAATTAGTAACATATCAATGTTGAGCTCAAAAATCATAAATTAATTTTACACAAAATACGATTTTTTCAACATACATTAGTGGACTTTTGATAATTATTCAGAATCGTTTGAGCTTTCTTTCCTTGAGCCATCTGTCTTTGAATCGTCCGTCTCTCTTCCATAAGCAAGGTTCGTTCAAAAGCGGTTTTCGAGATTTGTGGATCAGACAACTCCACAACCTGCAAAAATCCTTTTAGCCAACTCCAAACAATTTTTTCATACTTTAATTTTCGCATCAATACGCAATTGATACACATAATCTTGGAGATTCTGTTGCAACTTGGTATTGTTGTCTTCGGGTAAGGCGATAGCAATCACTCTTAGCTTGCAGTTTCGCCACACCTTGTTTTGTTTCAAAAGGAATGCCATGAGTATACACAATCCACCGTCTTGGACAATCCAATAAACATCAATGGTTCCGGTCAGTTTGACCCTTGACGGGAATTCAGTAATGCCTTTGGCAACCAACAATGACATTCCATTAGCACTAGCAGCAAGGAGTTTATCTAAAAATGTCAAGAGTAAGTTATATAAAAATAAAAATCTCGGGTCGTCGGTTTTTTTCAACAAATTTTTTTAACGAATTGGACACAAGGAAAAAGGTTGAACCTACGATATCAACGTTCGTCCAACGTTGCTTAACTTGCCAGATCGGACGGGATGCTAACTTCGGACTTTGAATTTTGAGTCCAGCTTTTTTATAGTTGGGGCTGAAACGGACTATAGGAGCAGTAGCGTAGCTAGGGGGGGGATCCGGGGTGGTTCCCCCATTCCTGGAAAAATTTTCGTAATGGTCCCCCTCCTTTATGTTTTTGCCAATTTTTTGAAAAAATTTGTCAAAAATCATAATGGTTCCCCATTATGATTTTTCACCAAAAATGACAAAATTTCCTATTTTTTCACCAAGGTCCCATTTTTTCTACAAAAATTTGATATTTTCTGAGCATTTTCAGCTTAAAAACAAGTATTTCTCAAAAAAATTTTCGCCTGTGGCGCTGGTTTTTTCTTTAATGGGGAGAGCCGATTGATGCGATTTATCGCAAAATGTTTTTCGAAAAACGTAAAAAATGTTCGAAACGATAAAAAAAATACTGGAAGCTTCCCCCCCCCAAATCTGAAAAAATGTAAATTTTTCCTAATGTCCCCCTTATGTTTTTCCCAAATTTTTGAAAAAATTTCGGAAAAAAACATAAGGGGAGAACAAGGCGTTTTTGTAAATTTTTTGAAACAATAGAAAAAATCATAAGGGTCCTCCCATTGTTTTTGCCCACAAATTTGGAAAAATTTTGAACGAATGATGGCCTATAGTTTCATTTAAGTGCATAGACATGTTATTTGTTTGTAGAGGATGTTTAGAGTGAATGCAAACAGATAAAATAAAAAATATATAAGAGCAAAAAATTTGCAAAGCATCGTGATTAGAAAATATGCGAATTTTTGTCTATTGAAATTATTCATAATATCAAAATTAGCATAAGTAGCAATGATAATTAGTTATATAACAACTTTTTTTTAAATGATATCAATTTTTTAGCCGCAAAAAGAAAAGTCCCCGGCGGGACTCGAACCCGCAATCTTTGGTTTTCGCTGTCTGTTTAGATGTGTAGGAGACCAACGCCTTATCCATTAGGCCACGGGGACATGGAAGAACGGCCGCGTATATTGAACTATGTACCTAGAGAGATTGTGTATGTGTGTAAGTTTTCTACGTGCATAGTTATAAAATAAATAAGATGAGATCGATGTCTTATCGTTTCTGAGGTAAAATAATTTCACGCAGCCCCTCGGGGCTGTATAACGTTTGTTTTTTATAATAGTGATATATCAAGGAGAAAGCTAAAGGAATTTATACAGAGTGTATAAAAGGCAGAATTTGGGAGATTTTTTCATGTTTTTTTTCAAAAATGACCCTATTAGAGCTAATTTTATGCGAAGAATCGATTGCGTGCATTTACGAAGCTTGAAACGCTTCCCTGATTCTGATTCAGGGAATCGGAGTGTGTGTATTGAAGCAAATATCGAAATTTTTTAGATTTTCTGCTTGAAAATGATCTTTTCTGGGGTAATTTTATGATGAAAATCAATTGCGCGCATTTCCGACGCTTGAAATCCTGAAACAAAAGAAAAATTTGTGTATTATAGCAAAATTGGTCATACAAAGCTTATTTGATGCTTCGAAGATGCTATAACTTTTTCTTTTGTAAAACTTTATCAAAACAAAAAACAGAACGATAACAAAAAATATATAAAATATTCAAAAAGAATCGAAATTTTTAAAACTTCATGAAAGCCTCGCATTTCCTGTCTAAATAAGTGATTTTATCAAATTTTGATCAATACACACATCCCGATTACCTGAATCAGGAAAGCGTTTTTAAGCTTCGGAAATGCGCGCAATGGTACTTTCCTGTTATCCTGCCCGTGCTGAAAAGTACCAAGTGAACAAACGAGAAAAAAATGCTATTTTTAGCGCAAAATTCGCATATTTCCACACATACTACAGCCGTAACAAAAATAAATTTCTCCATTGTAAAACGCGTTAAATTGTGTTATTAAATGCATAAAATGTTGATGCAAAAAAAGAATTTTCACCACGGGCGGGATAACAGGAAAGTACCCGCGCAATTGATTCATCGCATAAAATTAGCCCTAATAAAGTCATTTTTGAAGAAAAAAAAATTTCGGGTCGAAAAAAACATGAAATTTCCGGTTTTTTATACATCCTGTTTGGGAAGGGGAATTGTTGACCGGCAAAAGTTCGGGAATTTCGTTTCGGAAATTTTTTTGTAAACATACGCTATTGGAGGATTTGGAAAGCGCTCACAAGTAAGTAAAATTTTCGAAATTCCCCAAACCTTTGCCGATCAACAATTACTAATCCATGAACTTTTGTCAAAATATACCGAACTTTTCCCCTCCCCGGGATAGTAGCGTATCCAGGGGAGGCAAAATGGCTCCCAGAAAAATGAAAAATTTTTCCTAATTGTCCCCCTTTTATATTTTTGTCCAAAATTTTTTCAAAAAACTTAATGCTCCCTCTTATGATTTTTCATCAAAAATCGTGATTTCCTGAGCATTCTCATACGTATACATAAATTTTGTATACGTATGAGCTTTAAATAGAGGCGTAAAAGACCTCCAAGAACGTGAAACCAAGAAGAGTTCAACAAGAGTGAAGTAAAAAATGAACGTGAAGGCGGTACTGTAGTTATTTGGAAAAAATGAACATTTTTCAAAAAAATAATCTAGGTACGGGAAGAGTACTGTAATTCGATTTTGTAAAAATTGAGTTTTTGGTCAAAAATGGCTAAAAACTGTCATTTTGAGCAAAAAATGGCATGCTTGGTTGATTTTTTTAGATTACTACACAGCTTAAAAAACCACAAACATTTTCGAAAATTTTCCTTGAAATGACGTTTTTAGGATTTCACCCTCTTCCCAGAAATGGAAAACATTGAAATCCTAAATGACCACTGATAGAAGAATTATAAAATCTGCATAAATACAAAAATACGATAAAATATCGAAATTAAATATGAAGCCCACCTGTAAAAGTCTGATATTCAGAATCGATAGATTCAGAGCCATAATCTTTTGTTGGCCAACTAATTAGCATACAATTTGGTCTAAGTCCTCCAATTCCAATGCTTTGAATCAACGTATGTAAACTTCCAGTAATCTGATCTTCACCATAAATCAACGCTTTGGCAAATCCACGCAGTCGGGTCTGTTCCATGTCAAATTGCATACGGCGTTTTATCTTTAAAAAGTGCATAAAAATTAATTTGTAGTAAAAAAAATTCAATTGTTTCATTTAAAAAATCAAAACTTCAATTTTTAGTAAAATTTAAAAAATTTTTAAAACAAATTAATTTTGTTAAAAAATCAAATTTTTAGGTAAAAAGTATTTTTTCAATATATTTAAAAGTAAAAAAATAGCAAAATATAAAAATATGTAAAAAATAGAAATTTTGATTTTTTTTAAACGCTTGCATTAAAAGTGCAAAAACTTTATGGAGCTGTGGGGAATTGAACCCCAGCCCTCTCGCATGCTAAGCGAGCGCTCTACCACTGAGCTACAGCCCCAGCTGAGAGAAGTGCATGAGAAAAATGTCAAGTGAAAAGAGAAAACTGATGTGATAAAAGCTGAAATAGTGTTTTGATTGATGTGAGTGACAAAAGAGAATAAAATTGGGCGGTAAAATTTCGTCTGAAAAATTAAGACCCCATTTTTTGGATTAAGAAATTATTTTGAGTTAAAAAATTTTAGAACATAAAAATTATATAATTCACTAAAAATTGGGCCCAATTTGAGTCTAAAATTCATTTTGAACATTTCTTGGATCAATTTTTGGGCTCAAAGTATGTAGGATTTTTGTTCTCAAAAAGCTTTAAGAATGGATTTTTGAGCCCAAAAAGGTATAGGAATACGATTTTTGAGCTCAAAAATCTGTACTAATTCAATTTTTGAGCTTAAAAAATTGTAGGAATACGATTTTTGAGCCCAAAAATCTGTACTAATTCGATTTTTGAGCCAAAAATCTCATTTGAATTCATTTTATTCTAAATATGTTTTTTTGTTCCAATTAAGTGTGAATCAATTTTTATGAATATATAGATAAGTAAAAAATATCCACCTCTTCCGACTTTTTTCTGTCCTCTGCAGAATTTGGATCTCCACGAATAAACGAAACCACCATAGTCAATCCTCTTCCGGCTTTTAACTGACTGGCCATATTAATCAGGTTTAAATATCGGATATCCACTAGTTCTCTAGACCAAGGCATAGAATGAAGAACCAAAATTTGGGGTCTGAAAAAATCATCCTTTATCCATTTTTAAGCAACAAATTCACCTCCAATTTTTCGGGTGTGGATCTCTCTCGTCTATTTTCATAAGACTGTATTGAGCTGTACTTAGAGCAAGTCCACGGATTCCATCACCCCATTCTTTTTTGGCTCTAAAAATGAGCTAAGAAAATGGGGTCCTTAAAAAATACCCTTTGTATTCAACATATTTGTATATGGCAAAACATAGTACCAAAACAATAAGTGAATAGTCCCAATGTGTGCTGAACATAATAAAGAAGCATAGCCCAGCGCCCAAAAGTGACAGGGTCCTAAAATAAGGAAATAATAATTTTCAGTAAGTACCATCACGCATTTTCAGAAATTTTCCATATTTTCATCAAAAACAGCCCCAAATACGTTTTAAAATAAAAATCTGTGCTATTAAAACCACTATTCTGTAAAAATCCGCATCAAAAATGGTAACCCTAGACGGGTGGAATAGAATAGGGCGAGGTTATTTTTTTAAATTCTTAATTTTAAGCGTTGAAAAATTGATTTTTTTAAAATGAGAGGTCATGGAATAAAATTCGAATTTGTAGAATCTTGTCCAAATCTTCATAAATTAGGTAGCCGGGGGAAGGCTCGGCATGAAAAACTCAATCTAAAGGAAAATTTCAATTTTGACCACTAGAAGGAAAAACCACAAATATGAGTTTTCAGACAAAATTTTTTACGGATTCTGATTCTCCATAGCCGATTCCGTATTCCTATATTAAAAAGTCCAAAAAATGGTTACGGATGCCTTTTCCTTAAAAATCGTGTGCGCTCCTATTAAGCGTGACGGTACCTAATATACACTATATAAATTCAACTCGTACCAATGATAATACGTATATCTAGGCCTCCAATTCGGGGCACCCAAGAGTGAATGTAAGGCACAGATCAAATTAATAAAGGCGTAACACATCAGGAAAAAGAAATCCACCACAGCTGCAATCGTGTCCATAGCACCCATCAAAATGGCTAGCTCGGCAATAATCGTCGTTAGAATAAGTCCATAGAAGGGCTCGTTTTTCTTGGTCACTTTTGCAAACGGTGCAAGAATAGGGATAACATTGTCTTTGCCAATAGCTTGAAGGAGGCGAGGTGCACCTAAAAATTTGAGTAAAAAGAAAACAAATTTTTAAATTTGATATCCTTAAAAATTTTAGGCTTCAAAAATCAATAATACAAAATTTTCAAGCCATAAAAAATTCGGCACCCAATTTCTGCTCTTCAACTTACTGCACAAACACTGAAGCGCAGCACCAAAAGTCGACAAAAACGATCCAATAAGCAATACCCAAGGACTAGGCCAAGCCAAATATGCAACCACCATACCACCATTTAACGACTGTCCGTACTTGTCCTTCAACAATGGCGGGGCTATAGATGCACCAAAACATAGGGCCAGCGAAAAGTATACAAATGAAGTTGTTAGTTGAGCCGCTATGGTGCCAGTTGGTATGGATCTTTGGGGGTTCGCTAAGTCACCTAAAAAATTATTGCAAAAAAGAATTTGAAATTTTTTTCAAATGTTGAGCTCAAAAATAGATTTTTAACATTTTTGATTCAAAGTGTTTCCGAGCTTTACGAAAGCTTCCAAGCGCCTATGAGTGCTTCCAATTGAAATTATAAGCCTTCCGTTAAACATGATATGAGGCTAAAAATTATTCTTGAAGGGTACCCTCATGATCTTGGTGTCATTTTCTTTCTCTCACCGAGCCCTATCGATTAGTATAGGCCGTACCGGAATTGGACTTAAGGTGACGGAGAGCACAAACAGACACACATAGCGCGTTTAATATTTTATAGGATAGCACAAAATTTATTTGACAACTATTTACCACTCATATTCGTTCCGGTCAAAATCCCCGTCACAGCTGGAAAATAAATC
>JAQGCO010000147.1:0-13467 GCA_034700925.1 Acrobeloides cf. buchneri Gr-Nem-00862
TCCCGAAAAAAACCGTGACTCGGCAGGGTCAAAAAAACCTGTGCTCAAAGCGCACTCACATATATTGGGACACGCGTGCGCATCTTAGTGCAGGTTTAGTAAAACAGAGGTGCAGCCCTGCAGTTTTGTGTTGCTACTGCAATCGTTGCTGTAACTCATAAAATTTCACGTTTTGCTAGTTGGACAATAAATTTTTAATCTAAAAAATGTATGTAAAGATGGTATAAACAGGCTTTCGATTTTTTCTGATTTTTGGATAAAAAAACTGAAAATGAAAATTTTTATCAGGAAAAATTTTTTAATTATATTTCAAGAAAACCTTTTTTTTCAAAAATTTTGTTAAAAATTGACTAAATTTTAAATTAAATTTTTTACAAATTTTTCAAATACAAGAAAAACACAATTATCGGCAAAAAATACATGAATAATCCAGAATTATAATTGTTTCCTTCATATAATGTCAAAAATAAACAATTTTTTCAAGTTTTAAAGGACCAGTCCAGTAATTTACAATCATATGAAAAAATGATATACCGTATTTCTTCTAAAATAACCTCCGGGGGTTATTTTTTTCAACCCCCCTCGAAAGGGGGGGGGTTATTTTTTTCAATCATGCTAAAAAAATATATACAAATTTTAAAAAAATTAGTTAAAAATTCTTGAATTTTATTTAAAAAATATTTACAAAAATTGTAAAAAATAGGCATTTTTTGTTAAAAAATTGCATTTTTGATGAAAAATAGCAACATGTGGACATTTTTCATGAGAAAAATTTTTAAAAATAAAGAAAAATGTCACTCCTGGAGATAGAGTTATTTTACCCCAAGTTTTTCACTTGAATTCTGAGAAGTTTGGGGGGGGGGAAGTACACTCACAAATTTAATTCTTGGGGGTTTATAACCCCCGAAATTTCGAGGGTTATAAACCCCCCAACATTAAAATTTTTATTTTGATAAGTTCGACATCGATCCAGACAACATTGAAATTTTTATGTTTTGCCTAACCCCCTTTTTCTAAAACCCCGTTTTGCCTAACCAGTGTTTTCTTAACCCCGCTTTACCTAACCCCCTTTTTCTTAAACCCCGTTTTGCATAACCCCTTTTTTCGTAGCCCCTTTTTCTTAACCCCCGTTTTGCTTAATCCCGGAAAATTGCAAAAAGACGCTGGAAGGGGGGGGGCTTATTTTTTTCTACCATCCTCGAAAGGGGGGTTGTTTAAGAGGAAATACGGTAATGTGGAAAAGTGACAGGAATAACGTCGGGAGCTATGTAATAACTGGTTAATTGTTTAGGGGAAAATTAATTGTACGAATTCTCGAAGAGTGAAAATGCTACCCTGGGCTTGATTCTCCATGGTTAACTCTAGGGCGAGATTTAACCGGCTTAAATAGGATTAAACCAGATTCCACTCAGATGAAATTTGATAATTCATGTTTAATTACATATAGAGATCAAAATGTTAATTACATAAAAATATTAGAATTTTGTTTTTATAACAATTTATTTCACCTATTTTTACTTTTTTCAAACTTCAACAGGGTGTAGGATTTTACAGCATTCGTCATTTTTGGAGAATTTTGTGTCACCTCGTAAAAGCCTTAAAAATAACTGTTCATAAATTCTTCAACAGGAGGACTTCTTCAACTACGCTTAACATGAAATTGAAAATTAATGGCAATTCAATTATCTAAAACGTTTAGTTAATTTTTCTCTAAAAGCGTTTAGTTAAAGGGGGTACAGATCGAGGCCGGATCTCGAAAAAAATTGGCTGATTTTGGTACTCGAGTGTTTTCGGGCACGAGAAATCGATTGGCGCAATTTCCACGTTCCAAAAAATTTTCATGACCCCTAGTAGTGAAAACATATAATTTGTTTTCAAAAACATGTTACATCATACATTAACAAAGAGGTACGATACCCCATTCCCCCTATACATCACGTATAGGGGGGGGGGGTGCTACTTTAAACCTTAGCAAGTAAACATCACGAAATTGATTTCCTAGATTTTGATAAAAAGTAGCAAAAATTTTTATTATGGTGCCCCTATAAACGTACTATACGAATTTTTTCCTCACCTCATCGTTTGCGCTAAAACAGTAAAAAATATTCTGTTTCTACTTGGTTCAAAAATATGTATCACTATCGCTTGTATGTTTAGCTGATACTCTATATCATTTTGCAGCCCGGAGTTCAGTACCAGGCGGAGAAAATTTTTTACGTTTTTTCTTCTTTTAATTATTATAAATCAAACTATGAGAAGTGGGAAAAATTCGTATAGTAAAATCGTATAGTATATATGGCATCTAACAAGAACAAAAAATTTTCGATTCTTTTTATAAAAGTATCACAAGGAAATCAAGTTTATGATATTTACTTATAAGGTTGAACCTTAGTCATTACTACCAATCCTTTTCCCAAAAGTTTATAAATTTTTCTTTACTAAAAGATATGGGACAAGATGAATTTTCCAATATTCTATTCCATTATTTAGGAGTAGCTATCGAAGTTTTGGCAGTTGTCATCAAGGGGCTTCACGAAACTGGTGAATTGAAGCTACATTGCCTGAATGCTATGTTATCTAATTTTGAGTGGGGAAAACATTCAAAATCAACTAAGCCTGTTCGAATTGATAAAAAAAGATTATTTGGTAAATCTGGAAAAAAACTTAATATGTATGGAATGCAAATTTCAACCTTGCTGCAATATTTACCTCTTATCATTGGTGGTAAAATTACCGATCTATCTAACCAATATTGGAATATGCTGATTGAATTTACATTGTTGGTCGATAAAATATCTGCTAAATCTTTTGACGAAGCGTCTCTTATTGAACTGGAAACTAGGATTTCTTTGTTTCTAGACCATTTTAAGAACCTTACTGGCCGCCATCTTACACCTAAGATGCATCAGTTTATGCATTATCCGGCACTCATAAAAAATTTTGGAAGACTAACAGGTTATATTATTTCGATTGTACTTTATTAATGTTGTATTTTCAGATTATGCTAACCATAGACATGAAAGTAAAAATGGGCAGCTGAAAAGATTTGCAACCAGTGGGCGATGTTTCAAGAATATTCCACTAACAATTTTGAAAAAATCTAACATGCGATTATGTAGTTTGATAGAGGAAAATGAGTTATTTTCTGAAGAAGCCCAGCCGATTGGTTGTATGGAAGTGCTCGCATCTGAATTGGAGCCTGCAATGTTATTGGGATTTGATGAGCAAGACTATATAAAAGTATCGATGGAATTACAATTCAGAAATGTTCGTTATGAAGCAGAAGATTTTGTAACGTATAAAATTAGTGGCAGAAATGGTTACCCGAAATTTGGACAAGTTTATTTTTTCATTGATATAAACGGGATTTGGTACACATTTTATTTGCATTTCACTTTTAAAATTATGTATTTAGGCATGCCGTTTGTAAAAAATGGAAAACAAGATCGGTTGCGTTCAATTGCTATAAAATCAAAGAATCTGACTGCTTCAAATTGGTTAATCTTGCCTTGATTGCCGACCATCATGCGTTGGATGTGGTGAAGATGGGAGGGCGATATTATATCAAGTTACCTTACTCGTTGTATTAATAAACTGGAGTACCGAGCGCTATCACGCTCGGAGGAGAGAGGAGATTTTCCTATTTGAGTAATAAGTCATCCACCCCTTTAATGGAAGGGTCCCCCTGATTTTACCCAAAATTGACAAAATTTTAATTTTCTGAGCATTTTCAATTTAAAATAGCCTTTTCGACAAAAAAATTTAGCAAGTAATGCTGCTTTTTGTTTAACTAAAATTTTATATCCATTTTAAACGCCAAATCGAATCGATAATTCATGAGTATTTTCACAATAGCGAGGATAGATTAACTAAAAAATTTTAAAAAAGACGCTGTTTTTGTTAAAGAGGGGGTATTTATATTTGTCATTTTGCAAAAAAATTATAAAAAATTTTTCCGAATTTTTTCCCCGAGATAGGCCGTAAAAAATACCCCTTCTTTAAGATTTTTCATCTATTTTTCGGTAGCGTCAACTTAACAAAAGTCCGACAAATTTTCTAGCCCCAGGACATATTCTTATCTTTGGGTATCTGTTCTTCTCCCCCCCCGTTTGCCCGCGCATGCATGAAGGCAACGGGAATCCGATCTGACCAAATATCTAAGCTAGACAAAAAAATAAATTGAATTTTATATTTTTCCATATGTCTTACCCAATATTTTTGGTATCGTTTTTTTCTCTCACCGTTCCTATTCGTATAGGCCGCGACGGAATTGGATTATGGTTACAGATATAGCACAAACAAACAAAAGCAAGACGCGTTTAATATTTGAGATATTTGCAATGAATTTTAATAAACACTTCTTGATTAGTGATCTGGGGATTTGTATCTATCATTTATTTTAAACTTGGATATATAACTGCCGGGTTTTGTTTAAAATGGGAAACATTTTATACCAAAAATGGTTTTTTATGAAAAAAAGTTTACATAAGGTAAAAATTAAGCGAGAAATTATTTCCGCCATTATTTTTTGCTTAGGACCTCGAAAGGTGTTCCAAAAAGTAGTATTTTTCGACACGGGGAATCGATTCTTACTAGCTTTGAGTTATGTTGAAATTTCATTGATCTTCTAAATAGCAAAAATGCCCAAAAATAAAAAACAGACAAGGCAGCATCGGTCTTCGATGGCTGTTTATCTTATCTAAACCCATATGATAACTTAAAAATCTTTTTCATAAAAATCGATTTTGGTATATAAATGTCTCCTTTAATGGTACAGGCGCAGATTGGTTCAATACAAGCATATCTATTTTTCAAAAAAACTTAAAATTTTCTTAAAACCGTTAGAAGTTGTCAGGCATGGTGGAAAACGTTACTATGCATAAAAAGAAATTATTTTTAGATGATTTTAAGCCTTAAATTCTTTAAAATAGAGCTAAAAGGGCTAAATATAATCATTTTCTATCGAATTTTTAATCATGAGTATGAGGTTTTCAGAATTTTTCATTATGGTTTTTGGATTCAGCTATTAAAAAAACGTGGTTCTAACCATAAAAGTAGGCATACCTTAATAAGCCCATTCTGCAACTGTACCTTTATATTAATAACTTTTAGCTAAAAAGCGTTTTATTTGATTTTTTGTTTTAATGGAAGATTAAACAATATAAATATAAAGGAATTTCGTCAAAAGTATTTTATATTATTTAGACGAAAATTGGGATTGACTCATTTTAGAATGAAAAAGTTTAAAAACACCAAGTTACATAAACGGATTTCTCAAATGAGCTCTCGCTCTTTAGAAGATCAATTTACTCGAAGCGCTATAAATATGATTGATACGAGATTTAAAGTACATTTACTTTTTTCTACAGAAATTAATATTTATCTTTAAGGGCAATTTTTATGAAATAGATGATACTGATGCACAACCAAGTACTAGCAATTATCGACGTGAAATCAATTCAAAGCGTGTGGTTGAAAATTCAGAACAGGTATGGTGTATCTGCTTTATATATTCACATCATTTTTAAATTAATTTTTGTCTTTAAGGGCAATTTTTATGAAAATGATGATACTGATGTACAACCAAGTACTAGCAATTATCGACGTGAAATCAATTCAAAGCGTGTGGTTGAAAATTCAGAACAGGCATGGTGTTTCTGCTTTATATATTCATATCATTTTAAAATTAATATTTATCTTTAAGGGCAATTTTTATGAAATAGATGATACTGATGCACAACCAAGTACTAGCAATTATCGACGTGAAATCAATTCAAAGCGTGTGGTTGAAAATTCAGAACAGGTATGGTGTATCTGCTTTATATATTCACATCATTTTTAAATTAATTTTTGTCTTTAAGGGCAATTTTTATGACATAGATGATACTGATGCACAACCAAGTACTAGCAATTATCGACGTGAAATCAATTCAAAGCGTGTGGTTGAAAATTCAGAACAGGTATGGTGTATCTGCTTTATATATTCACATCATTTTTAAATTAATTTTTGTCTTTAAGGGCAATTTTTATGACATAGATGATACTGATGCACAACCAAGTACTAGCAATTATCGACGTGAAATCAATTCAAAGCGTGCAATTGAAAATTCAGAACAGGCATGGTGTTTTTGCTTTCATATTGACATTATTATTTTAGTCGAAGCCCAAGAGAGCACGAAAACATAAGGATAAATACACTGCAGAAGACTTTCTATACAGTGAAAACGATGCTACCGAAGTAGTGATTGATGAACCTGTAGCCCAAAAGCCTTTGATGCGAGCACTTATGTATGATAGTACGCTTCAACCAAAAAGAAATGTTGGAATTTGCTCTGTGCGACTAGCCTTCAGTAAAAGAAAATTAAACTACACTATGAATTTTCAACAAGTTAGTTTATTTTTATGTACTAGTTTTATTTAACAATCCCAGTCAAATTTTCAAAAAATTTTGCTAATGCAACCTTCGGGGCAATAAACAAGAATTAAATGATATTTATACAGAGATGGAAACTTTTATCACGCTTTAAAACGCGATTTTTGAATTCGGTGCATAAAAATATTTCTAACAAAGACATTTTTGACAATTGAAAAAGATCGATCGATTTGGGTTGTTAAATCGAAACAGTGCATATTTTTATATTTGTATACCAGTGGTCATTCACGTAGCTAGGGGGGACAATCCGGACAATTGCTTCTGTCTGGAAAAATTTTGAAAAAAATCATAAGGGTACCCTCTTATGTTTTTATGCAAAATTTTGAAAAAAAAACATAAGGGGGCACCAAGATAAATTTTTATAAATTTGAGGTCAAGCCCCCACTCCCGAAACCATATCCTGGATATGGCCCTAGATGCGGTCTTTCAAAAAGAGTAAAAAATAAGAGGAAAATTTTACTTTTTTTGAAAATTTGGGCGATCGCCCTACTGCCCCTCCCTTGGCTATGCCATTGTTGTACGCATACACTGGGTTACAAAATATGAAATATCCCGATTATTAGCGGTTATCCATGTTCTCAATGTTTGTTTTCCGTAACCGAAATTGTTTCCATTCGATAGAGCATGTTTGAAAACAACCTTCCAGAAAAAACCGTCAATTTTTCGATCTTATGAAAAAACTTTTAGATAAAAAAACAGTTATTACACCGTTGCATAAATGTATAAATACTTTTTACTTAACTTCTTTTAAGAACATGTTTTTTTAGTAAAAATAACATAAAACACGTTAAAAGTTGAAATATCGAATGGGAACGGTTTCGATTCACGAGAACATGGCTAGCTACCATAATCAGGGTGTTGAGTATTTTTGCAACGCAGTGTATGTAACTCTTAATTTAGTCGGATATCAAGAGCGCCCTTAAAGCTTCTAAAGAATCCAAATCTGTGTACAAGTTTTATAAAAAATTAACAGAAGATCGTTCATTGACACTGGACTATGATGCGGCTATGGAGCTTCAAATGAGGAAACTTTTAATCGAAATTGTGGGGTGCTTTCTGGTCAAAATGTACACCGGTATGAAGCAAAAACTAGGTGTTAATCCAACAAAGAGGGAAAAATATCCAATAAGAGAGATGCGAAAAACGGCTTATGCATATTTGCTGAAATTATTTCCTGGTATGTATTTTGTTGATATGGATGATATGTGACACAAAAGTGGTAATTGTTGTCACTTGCCATAAATATGAAAATTCTGAGACTTTGAAATCATTAAAAATATTATGATAGTGCTCAACATTCCTATATTATTGATTTTTGTAGGTTTACCATTCAACGAAGAAGTGTTTCACAATGTTCAAAACAAGGGTCAAATCGATATATGGCTTAAGAATTTTTACAGGTAATGTTGGATTATTTATTTATGTATATTGGCTTTAAGGTCCGACCGAAAAAGGAGAAACTTAGCATCTACTACGAATGATATGGCACCAGACACTGATTCGGACTCTGATGCATTGACTGAAGAACAATTTGTAGAAAAAAGAAACGAACTTAACACTATTTCTGACGAATCGAAGATTAGGAAATTGTTTGGTGATCTTTTCCATGACCGGATTGGTTTTATGAAACAATTCGACAAACAGAAGATTCATACTAGGGGAATTTTCAATGAAGTGTCATCATTCTACCAAATTATGCTAGCTCAAAACGTGCTTATTATGGATGACTTTTATCGTATGGTAGATATAGTGCATAAGGGGTCCAAGCTTGTTGAAAGTAAGTTATACACATTTGGATGATATTTACTTATTGGTTATAAATTTTAGAACCAGCTATCTACATTCGAAAAAACGTCTTTTTTGTCTTGATGGATCGCATAAAAACATTCCCAGACTCTCAGCTATCAGTGTACAAGCATAATGGTAACAGGCTTAGAGAAATTAAAATGTTGGACACGACTAAGCTGCGCAAAAGTAGGTTGAGTTTTCAGTGATATTGAGTACCATATTTTAAGATAAAATTTGTATGCTTGCTACAGAAGCCTTATTGGGACTTATGAATCCGAACCCAGCGCCTAAGAAAGAATTGCCAGGCATACAGTGTGCCAATCAAATGCTATCGAACTTCTATATGGAACTCGATCCTGGCGAAAACGATTATTATGTGGCAGCAGTTCAAGCTAAGAAAATCTGCAATCCGGTGATTATCAAGATAAAAAACATGAAAAGGTCTACATTCATACTGGGTATGTTCTAATGGGTTGTTCTTAAGTCCTTGCGGCTCAAAAATACACCGATTTAGGTTTTCGTGTCAATATACCGACTCATGTTTTCGTGTCAATACACCGACTCAGGTTTTCGTGTCAATACACCGACTCAGGTTTTCGTGTCAATATACCGACTCATGTTTTCGTTTCAATACACCGACTCAGGTTTTCGTTTCAATACACCGACTCAGGTTTTCGTGTCAATACACCGACTCAGGTTTTCGTGTCAATATACCGACTCATGTTTTCGTTTCAATACACCGACTCAGGTTTTCGTTTCAATACACCGACTCAGGTTTTTGTGTCAATAAACCGACTCAGGTTTTCGTGTCAATATACCGATTCAGGTTTTGTGTTAATACACCGACTCATGTTTTCGTGTCAATATACCGACTCAGGTTTTCGTTTCAATACACCGACTCATGTTTTCGTGTCAATATACCGACTCAGGTTTTCGTTTCAATAAACCGACTCAGGTTTTTGTGTCAATATACCGATTCAGGTTTGCCTGAAAAACATTGCCTGAAATTCTAATTCCTTAAGAGATAAATGCGAAAAAATTTCATTCAAAAATTGACATTTTTGTGTATTAAAGCGAAGAAATAACACCGTTTAAATTCCTGATTAATGAATTTTATATTGAAACGAAATATAAAATAGCTAACAAACATAAAGGAATCAGGGAAAATGGCCAAATAGCGTACTTTCATGTGCTACTTAATAAGTCATGGAAAAACCTCTTAAACGGCTTGGAAAAGCATCCATATAAGTAATTTTTGCGAGGAATCAAATGGCGGTGTTATTTTTTAAAAGTTTCTCAATTCTTAGCGTTTACAAATTTATTTTTTCTTCCAGTGTTAAAAAACCCGTTTTCGAAATTTTTTTTTATAAATTTTGATTTTTGGAGTTAAATCACAAAACAACCGGCTGCGTATGGGCTTTTCTAGAAGGGGAATTGATTGTGAGCATTGCCGATACATGAAGATGTGTCTCAAGAAAAACTTGAAAAATAGTTATTTTTTCTAGGCCTGTGAGGGATCCCGCGGAAAAATTTGCTATCTCCTATGAATGAGCGCGAATTCGTCTTTTTAATTTATATAGGGTTTCATACATGGGCTTGTAGGGGGGTCGGCACTTTGATGAGGCGATCCTCTCTTGGCATAACCAGACTCCGCATATGAGGACCCTTTTTGGCCCTCTTATGTTTTTTTGAAAATTTTTCTAATTTTTAGGGGAAAACATAAGGGGGAAGAGGTGATTTTTTCGATTTTTCAAAAATTTGAGGTGATCCCCCTCAATTTTCGGCTTTTAGAATGAATCGATCAGGGGTGCCACCCCCCCCCCCCGTTGCCCATGTATATAGGGGGTTTATCTATATGGAGAATAGATTCCCATCGTTATTTTAAAGTATTTTGGGGTATTTTAGACGAAAAAAAATACAAGTGGGTTTAAACAAAAATACAAACGGCAATCATTTTTTCTCATATTTTTTCCCCAGTATTTGGATAAATATTACTCTATTTCTAATAATACAGGGTGGCGCAAAAAATGGCACTTTTGAGATTTCGATAATCACCCAAAGGTCACTTTACTAATTTTTTCTCTTTGATTAATTCTACAGAAAAGCCAGACACTTTTTTATAAAAAATTTCTACGTGCCTGGCTTTTCTGTAGAACTTATCAAAGAGAAAAAATTAGTAAAGTGACCTTTGTGGGGTGATTATCGAAATCTCATCTCAAAAGTGCCATTTTTTTGCCCATCCTGTAGTTATAACACAAAATAAAAAAATTATCTCAGTTTGAATAAAAACTGTCATTTTGGCACCTTTTTTAACAAATTCATTAACTTTTAAATAAAACAAATATTACCAAAATATTGATATACAAGTTTTATTTCTCATTTCCGATTAAAAGAAGCAAAAAGTGTTTTAAAAATTCGATAAATAGAGATTTAGCCATTTATTTGAAAAAACGGCTCTTTTGGGGTATGGTATTTCAGAGGATTAAAAACCCATTAAAAGGTCGCTACTGCAACAAAGCTTACGGCTATAAATATCTAATATCATATTTACAATTCCCTATAGTTAAAGGGGAGGAGTCATAGCGGATTATCGACAAAAAACTTTGTCGGCGGAGAATGATCTAAACATTTTTTCGGGTTAATATTTTTAGTTTTCATCCAATTTTAACTTATTTTACGTTACTCGATCATTTTCTGCCGAAAAAAGTTTTTTGTCGAAAATCCGCCATGACTTCTCCCCTTTAACTATAGTTATAGAGGGAATTGTAAAGCGAATCAATTTATTTATGTGTAATTAAATAAATTGATTCGTTTCAACACCGATCGCTTCAAAACACCGATCCCTTCCCTGAATCAGGGTTAAAGGGGGGACTTTTACCATTTATTCCCGGTCAAAAATTTTTTTGTTGAAAAAACATGTTTCTAGGGGTAATTTTATGCGAGAAATCGATTGCGATCATCGAAAAATTCTGACAAAATTTTCGGGGGTCAAAAACCCCCAAAAATGATTTAGTTGGGGTTAAAACTTACAACCCCTAATTTTGACGCATTTTTTCAATTTTTTGACCCCGAAAAATTTCTTCAGAATTTTTCTATGCGCGCATTCGATTTCTCGCATAAAATTATTGCTAGAAACATGTTTTTTCCAAAACAAGTTTTCACCGAGAATAAGTGGTAAAAGTCACCCCTTTACGGAAGCGTTTTCATGGCTCAATAATGCTCAATCGATTTCCGCATAGAAAAATCGCCGTAGGATCATTTTCGTAAGGATTTTGGATTGAAAATTTTTTCGAAGACCCAATGCAATCTTCAGTCCCTCATAAAAGAGCATTTTTTGGTATTTTTTAGAAGTTGTATCACCCTATAATGTCAAACTGTCCAAAAAAGTGTCTAAACATTTTTTCTGATTAATATTTCTAGTTTTCATCCAATTTTAGGCTTTTTTACGTTACTCGATTATTTTTCGCCGAAAAAAGTTTTTTTCGAATATTCGCCATGATTTCTCCCCTTCAACTCAAAATCGATCTCTATACGGTTTTTTAATTTATACGGTCTTTTGATAATCCTTGAAGTTCATATCTATTAGCCTATAAAATTATATTTTAGTTGTGGATGCCAAAGTAATTGAAGTCGAGGGGCACTCTTTCTGCGATGCATTAATGCTACTGCTAGCAGTTATGTATATTTACCGATTGAAATGGCCTTTTAACTCTGGTCCATATTTTGAAATGCTTCTTCACTTTATCGGAATCAACAATAAGCCTCCTCCATTAGCTCTTCGTGCATGGCATCTTTTGAATAATAGTATCCCCAATATTTTTAACATTTAAATTGTATGCTGTTTTTCCTATTATACTTTTGTGAATGTCTTTTCTTAAATTATTATATTGCTAAATGTTTTTTGCCTCCTCCATTAGCTCTTCGTGCATGGCATCTTTTGAATAATAGTATCCCCAATATTTTTAACATTTAAATTGTATGCTGTTTTTCCTATTATACTTTTGTGAATGTCTTTTCTTAAATTATTATATTGCTAAATGTTTTTTGAACAGATAAATTTTGAAGTTTTTGAATTTAGATCTGAATTCTGAATCAGATTCTGAATTCGGATTCAGATTCTGATTACTAATTCAGAATCCGGAATCTGAATTCGGTTCTGAATCCGGATTTAGATGCTAATTCTGAATTCGGATTCAGGACGCGAATTCACAATCTGAATTCAGCTTCTGATTCCGAATTCAAAATCCGGATTGTGAATTTGCGTTCTGAAACGAATTCTGAATTCGGAATCCGATTTTAGAACCTATAGGTGGAACCCCGTTTTGATGTCGTTATTAATACCAAATGTGCACCAATTTGGTGTCAGAATGAACACCAATTTGGTGTTCACAATGAACACCAATTTGGTGTTCACAATGAACACCAAATTTTGTTGGTAACATGTTGCACCAAATTGGTGTTCGGTGGAACACCATTTTGGTGTTGCTATGAACACCAAATGTTTTGTGTGTACTAGGGTTTTTCTAGGCGGTGAATTGATTGCGCATATTGCCGATGCATGAAAAAGCTTGCATGACTCTGAAACAGAAAAATGAACCGTCGGAAATTTCTCAAAAGGCTCCACCTGCTGGGACACTTATTGAATTGGTTCGTAGTCGACCATGTCTTTGGGACAAAAGCCACGCTCAATACAAAAATGCGAAGAACAAGCCGTCAATATGGAAAATGATAGCAGAAAAACAAATTGTCAAGGTTTCTTTTTAATTTAACGTTTTTAATTTAATGGAGGATTCTTCTCAAAGCAATCGAATGCAGTGATGCAACGGCTGATCTAATCGTTAAAACGATTTGTGTACTCCACAACTTCGTCATCGATGAAAGAAATCTCAATCCAACAACTTTAGCAGATTCTGGGGACGACGATAACGGTTTATGGAAACAAGAAGTTCTTCAACCTTTGGAATCAATTGAGATGAGGAGAAGATATGCTAATGCAGCGGGATATTATGCTTTGGAAAATAGAAGAAAACTTATCCATTTCTTTAATGGTATTGGAATGGTTCCATGGCAAGAAAATATGATTTAATTGTTTTTAGAATTTGATAAAATGTTTTATATGAAGAAAATCTATCATTTTTTATGTGACTTGCAAGTCATGACTTTTAACTTTGACTTTTAACTTTTTGACGTGTACGTATAGCCATATCATAATATTTGACTTACAAGTTGTTTGTAACAATTATGGC
>JAQGCO010000148.1:0-13467 GCA_034700925.1 Acrobeloides cf. buchneri Gr-Nem-00862
AATTGTTTTAAAAATAAAATCTACGATAGAAAAAACCATGTAGTGAAAAAAAACCGCGTCGAAAATGGATTTTTCTACGAAAAAATCGCTTATAAAAAAGGTGTTATTTTTCCACAGCTTTATATAGTAAAAATAGGTAAAATGCGTGACGTTTTATAAGCTGAAAAACTTCTTCTAGAGGTAATTTTATGCGAGGAATCGATTGCGCACATTTTCGAAGCTTGAAAATGCATTCCTGACCCTGATTCAGGAAAAATATAGATTTTTTGTCGACTTTTTTATACTCGTACTTGGTTTGAAAAAACGTTTCTCTATAAACTAGCATCGGTGGTGCAGTGGCAAAGCAGCTTCTTATTGATCACAAAGTTTGCGGGTTCGAATCCCGCTTGGAGCAAAGTTTTTTGCAGAAAGATAAATTTTTGCATAAAGTAAAAAAGGATATTTTCCTTGAACCAGGGTCAAGGAAGCATTTTCACGCTTCGGGAATGCGCGCAATCGATTTTTGCATGATTTTATCCCTATATATTGGCAAAAAAATTTTTTGAGAATAGTCCCTTCTTTTCACCTCCTTTTTAAGGTGGTTATTGGACAAAGATCGGGGTGGCGCGATGATGCGCGATAGAGTTGACAACCAGATTTTGCTTCAAAATATAGCGCTAGATTGCCTCTAAAAACTGGTGCTTTTAGCCAAATTTAATGTGAAAGATACTGGAGTTATGGCTGTTTTTAATAAATAAGCCATTTTTTGAAAAAAATCAATTTTCTCGATCTTTATCGGATTTCAACTAATAATAACAAGTATATTATACGAATAAGCAAAAAATTTAAATAATACAAGCAAAAAATAGCATCAAAAAAGCTCTTTTCAACACGAAATATGCGCTTTTTTGCAAATCAGCCATTTTTGATCATAAAAATCGAACTAAAAAACCATTAAAACGATTGATCCGATCAAAAATATTGATGCCATTTGAAAATATAGATCAAAATCTATCATAATAAGTCAAAATTCAAAAATCGACCGAGCACGCCCATTTCTTAAGAAAACGGCGGAAAAAAGGGACGTTAAGGGACGTGGCGGTCCCTATATATAACAAATGTTATTTGGTTTTAAATTGAAAAAATTGCTAATGGTTTTTTGAAAAAAAAATTGAAACCAAAAATTTTATAAATTATGATTTCGTAATCATTGACCTGACCCCCCCCCCCTCTCCCTTAATCAACCGTAATCATTTGGCTACCCCTCCCCCCTACTTGATTACGTAATATCTGGATGACCCCCTACCCATTGCCTCTTGCTTCGAAAGTTGACATGGAAAACCCACTTCTCGTCCTCTGTATTAGGCGTAGTAAAAATGACTTTCGGTTGTATCGACTTAAGGGAGATGATGAGATTGATAAACACTGCCATTTATTGGATTCTGTGAGGTCATGAGGTACCCATGCTCCTAGCTTTGATTTATAGCCAAGAGCATGAAGGTGGTTCTCTATTATAGTATCAGAGGCTCCAAGTTGATTTGCTAAATCGCGTGTTGTTTGTCGGTTGTCTTCTTTTAGAAGATCGATCAGCAAATTATCTTCTAACTCTAATGGTCCTCCCGAGCGTAGTTGGTCTTCAAGGCTGATTTCTCCAAAACGAAAACGTTTGAACCAAATCTGACATGTTTGTTCGGAAATACTACCTTGGCCATAAACGTCATTGATACTTCGGACCGCTTGAGCTGCAGTTACCCCACGAAAATATTCATGATAAATTACATGACGAATATAATTAAGTGGAAGATCACTATTTGATAAAGAAAAATAAATAGTGAAAGAAACAATAAACAAGTAAAGACCGAATTTCGTAGTAACTGACAAGCTCTCTCAAAATTACACAAGTCGTGGAATGATGTAAATATTTACAATTAGAGAAACAAAGAACGGACCTATAGGGACTTTCTTGCCAACCCAATAAGAAATTTATTTCTATTATAGAGAAGTTTTGATTTTAATGCATGTGTTTTTTATAATGAGGAAGCATAGTTCTCTCGGTACGCTGCCGGAACGTCCGATCTTGTAAGTTAAGCAACGTTGGAACCGGAGCGTCTAAATTCGGTTTTGAAGCATTGAGCATGTGGAATCCCCTGGCTTCGAGTCATTGGACATGCGCAAAAGACTCAATAATTTAAAGTAACTTCTGTTGTGAAGGGATGAGGGGTGTTGCACACTCCTCATCCCTCCTGAAAATGAATAAGAAGAGAGGTAGGAAAAAAATATAAAATAAAGTTTTACTTTTTCGACCAAAAACATTCAAAAAATCAAATGCCATTGACATGAGATTTTGTATGCCATTCAAAGCAAAGTCTGTCTATCTTCAAGCAAATTCACATGGCACAGTCGACCTATTGCTTAGAGGAAAGAAAAAAGATTGTTCAAATATTTATAATTGTTTTTGAGATAAATAAAAAAAGTGACAAAAACGTTACAGATTAATTTATCGCTTGAGGGAAGTTTGTTTGATTCAAAAACGTATAATATTCGTGAAGATAAAACGTTTGAATTAATGCGTGACAGCCCCTAACGTTGTGCTATACATTTTGCAAGTGCATTTTTCTGAAGTAAAACCATTTTAAAATATTTTTGATATAAGTTGCCTACTAGCAAGGACGATTTTTTATGTTGAAATATTAAACTTAAAAACAGGTGATTCAAAAAAATCAGCGCTGCTGGTTTTTTGCTTTCTCAAGGATTTCAACAATAATTTTCATCGAAAATCAAAATTTTCCGAGTAATTTCAGATTTAAAAAAGTGTATTTCAACAAAAATTATTGCGCCTATTGATACGAAAAAAACATAAAAGGGAAGGTGATTTTTGAAAAACTCAAAAAATCATTTTGGTTCCCCCATTAAAATAATGGAACAATAAAATATCACAGTTGTATAATAAAACACCCCATAATCATAAATACAAGGTATGTTAAAAGTTGATGATCACTTTGAATTTTTATAACAAAAAATATATAACAATAACAAAACAACAAAAATTATTCAAAATATCCTCCTTTAGCTTCATTAGAATATATTTTTGTGCTTTTTTTGAATTATTTTTTTGCTTTTGTGAATATCCATTTATTTTTTATAGTAAAAATAGCTGTATTTCGATTAGCAATAGTGAAACTGTATGAAAAAGGGAAATATTTTTACGTAATCAAATTATTAGTAAAAATGATTGATTTCTTTGTTTTTTATGTTATTATTGGAAATTAGTCAGCGGAATAGCCATAATAAAAAATATTGGTCTCTCATTATGATTTTCACTAAAATTTCCCATTTTTGCCAAAGTTTTTAAAAAATCGCGAAAAACGGATATTTTTTTAGGGGGTATTTTGGTTTTCGGTTCATAATCTACCCTGTGCCCATTTATGAACCAGACCCTCGGGTGAAGTGCGGTACTGTAGTTCGTTTTTCTAAAAAAAGAAATTTGTGGATGAAAATGGAATTTGTGGACAAAATAGTCATTTATGACGATTTTTGGTGAAAATGTGTAAATTTTTAGTGAAAAATCATTAAAAAATGGTCAATATTTTCAAAATCAAAAAACGCCTTGGTCACATATGAGAAAACTTTTTCTATTTTTCGTAAATAGAGATTTTTAACCGAATCTGATATGCCCGACAGATTATCCATGTGTATCAGATGCCTTAACATATAAATAACATTTTTTTCTACTTTAACATTACTAACAAACCTTTATTTTATTTTTGTTTATTTATTTCAATAATTTGTAAGTATCATGTGCATGTGACTAATCCTGTGCACACGAAGCATGAGTGTCTTTTCTTTGCTCGAAGTTTGATTTCTACACAGCATCAGGGTTGTTGAGTATGGGGAATTTCACCTTAGGGAAGTTGGACGGGTCGGTAAAAAATCTCGCAAAAATGGGGTATCTTTATATTTATGTCTCATATTTCAAACTGTTTTGGCTTCAAAAACACATGTTCAAGCGAGAATCATATCCGACTAATTCTTCTTTATTATGGGGTCATCCATAAATTACGTTTCCAAAGGGGGGGTCAGCCGAAAAGTTACGCTCATTATAATTTTTCTCGATTTTTCCCTTAAAAAGGGTTACAGGAGAGGGGGGGGGGGGTAAAAAATCGCGATTTTTGGAAACGTAATTTATGGATGACCCCTATTGTCCATTTAGCATGCATATAGCGCCACCGTGCAGATTATTTGTATTTTCCATTTGTATAAACTTTTTTGGGAGTTGTGCCGTCTTTTAATATTTATTGATTAAATCCATTTTCCTTTAAGCGTTTTTCATCTGTTCTTATGAATTTTTACGCGTTCAATCGACACATATTCATTTGATTTTAGAGCATACATTTCATATCTCTTACTTTATTGTAATAAATTTATGTCATTCCTTTGAACAAAAACATGATTCCTTTCAGATCGACTAGAAAATCTGCTAAAAAAGAAGATGCTTTGGTAAGTTATTAAGAGACAATGTCTGGAGAAGTCGCGCAGGGGGTGACGGTACGCCAAAAAGTATTGCTAGAAACTTATAGTATATGTTATTTTTATGTAGCTAGTGAGTGATTAACAAAAGGATAAAAATTAGGTTCCGTGCCTTTATACTTGTGGAGAAATTGAGGATCATGTCTGGCAAAAATCGACATCCGAACCATTTTAGTATTTCTATCATAACTTTTTCTCTATAAATGCGTTTCCCACAATTTAAAGCACGTTTTCATTGCCATTCGTCCCACTTTCCAATGACACTTCGATCATGATCCTAGCATTTATAATTTTTGATTTTCACACTGATTATAAATTTTCAGGGTTTTGGCGGGAAATTCAAAATCGCAACTCAAAAATCGCCAACTTCAAACGCGATTATCTCAACAACGATAACGATTCAGAATTTACTGTAAAAACAAAAAATGCTCCATTTTTCATGAATTTCACGAATATATATAAATTATGGCAAATTTCGCTAATCTAAAGAATTTTCAATTTCTATATGCGTACTTTGTTAGCGATTTTTACATTTTTTGCTCCTCGGCTTCTGAAAAGTGACTTGGTCAGAGATGTCGGCCAGGAATTCTAGTTTATTTTTATATGCAACTCGGAGCTCCTGTTGTGAGAAAATTTCGAGTTAGAGCCCAAAAAGTGAACTTTTAAGGGGGTCAAAAAGCGTTATTAAAAAATCGTTATGATAGTTAACGCGGATCAAATTGTTTCCTGACACCCTGTATGCAATGATTTTCCATGTTGGGTCCTTTTGGATGTGGAGTTTGTCAATTTTTTTATTAGCGTATAATTAAGCTTACATAGCTAGCTTAAAGTCAAAATTTCATATAGCATAAAGTGAAATTTGGATTTCCCATAAAATTCCACCCCATCTAAAATTCTCAAGAATACACTCTTATATTCAAACTTTATTTTCAGGATTTCAAAATCTCGCCGTGTGAAGTCTTGGTTGAGACCGTCGACCTCAGTTATCTTATGCCAGAAGTTTATATATCCTTGGAAGAATTTGACTTTGTTCAGGATCTTAGCAACACTCCAATAACTGATAATAAACCCATCTTTACAACATACTCTGGAAAAATTGCAATAACTCCCAAAAACTATCAAGATGGCACGGAAAATGCGCAAAAGGACTTGAAAAATTCCTATTCTTGCTGTTTGAAAATGCCGATTCAGGCTGCTTTGAATGAATCTACAACTATTTTGCCATCAGCTGCGGAAAATACTTCTCAAACAAAGAATTTTATTTTAAAGAATTCAGAAATTTCTACCTTGTATAATCCTAAATTGGCTCCTAAGAACTCTTCTACCAGCGCTAAGAACTCTGTTGTCCTTGCTGCGAGAAAACGCATTTCTGACAGGATGCGCTCAAAAACCCATCTTTCCAAGAGAAGTGTCAAGTCACTTCGACAATTGGCCATTCTCCGTTCTGCCGTCTTTGCATGTTGCAAACGTATTATGTCAAATGAAGAAGTCGTCAAAAATGTTTTTACAAAACTCAAGGAAAATGAGCTTGAGATTGCAAAATACATTCCAAGAAGGAAAGCAAGATTGACAATTGATATAAAAACTGATAGTAAGTTTAAGCTTTATAAAAAACAATACAGGGTATAGTTGCACCACCTCGAGTGATATATTTCTGGAAAGCCCCCTTTCAAGATCAATATTTGAGAAAAAATTAAAATCAAAGTCTTTTTTGTACAAATTTTGAGAAACACCGATTTTGGTTCTATTCCAACTCGCTAACGTAAACCAAAAGAGGGGGGGGGGGGGTCGGCGTTAAATAAGTGTTGTGATCCTGGCGACCACAAGTTCCTCTATAAATTTGCCACTGAATACTGCAGAGCAAAATCTTTTGGACGCAAAGGGGAACCGAACATGCTAGTGCCGATGATACCAAACTTCTTGATATCACTCAGGAACAACCAAACGCTCAGATCTTGGTGTCATTTTAAAATTACAAACGTGAGTTTTAAAAAGACATCTCGATGTTTCGATGTATAGATGTTCTTAACAAAATTATGGTGAAAAGTATCCGACTATAGGGGTCGGATAATTTCCGCACACCCTGTACAACTATGTTCTAGGTACGGCAATGCCAGTCAACCCAATATTGAATGCGCTTCTCTCATACAAATACCAAACTCGCAATAGAATTTATTAAATTTTTTATATGATTATATTTTAAATTTTATTCATTTAAAATTTTTACAAAAAGATATGAAGTCAAATTTTATAGATTGTTGTAGTTAACGTTTTAGATTGTTTTTATAGTTTTATCATTTTTATATCTTGCTCAAATGTTTTATGTAAATAAATTTATTCCGTATTCGCTCTAATAGCACGTCACTCTAGAGACCAATCGAAAATAGAATCCCATGGGGTTCTATTAGAGCAAATACGGTATATACAAAATCAAGTTGTTGTGTACACCTTCATGCACAGGAATATCAAAAAAAGGGGGTGGAATGATTTCAATTAACAAATTAATGATCAAGAAATTAGCGATTAAACTTTCGGGAAACAACATTTCAAAGATCAACCCATTTCGATCAATACAAAGATTAATTTCTCTCCGCTCACAGCTGATAAACAAAACAACAGAGCGAGTGCGGACTTTGTACTCTTTGAATACAAACAATCTAGTGTAGTCTACTCATAAAAGTTTATTATTAGAATTAGGACAAATCATAGTATGAATGAAAGACAACAAAAATAATGCTTTTTATCAACCAAAAGTAATCATATATATACAACAATCAAAATTAAAAATTCCATTATTGAGAAATCGGCGGATTTTGAGTACTTGCCATATTTAACGACAATGTAGACAAAGGTGTTTGTAATCGCTCTGTTAAAGGATAAGCGAGCTAAAATGAAAAATTTTAAATAAATAGCAGAAACAAAAAATCACGACCATGTCCACTTCACCTCTCTCCATCTTCCTACAACTCCTAACTCACTCTAGGAATGGTAAAGACCTGCCCTCGACTCGGGCCGGACTCAACCCGCCATGGGCCGTGCGGGCCAAGGCACAAAGGTATACAAAAAATAAGGGTCGGGCCTCGGCATAATACCTCGCGGACTGAGGGTTGTCTCTCTTCCCTGCCGGATGAGGTCCAGAGGGATTCAAAAAATTAGGGCTGTGCCAGGCCTCGCCTACAGGTTCGGGCCGGATTGTGACCCCAGCCATTGAACGCTGTTTTCCACCTCCTACTAATCCTTATACCAGTAAGGAGTCGGCTTAAACTTTTAAATCAATAAAATTCACCTTGTCTACAAGTTCATGATAATAATTTTGCTGCTTCAAAATTGGATTAAATATAGGCAAGATATTGATTGAAAAGTCAGAATATTTTTGCAAAAGTTGGTTATTCTCAACATCTTTCATATAGGAAAAAGAAAGTGTCCATTTCTTGGAATGTTTGGTTTGCTAAAAAAATCTGGTATAGTATAGACATAAGCATAGGCATACGTCAAGGGCGTAGCTAGGTCCAATATGGGGATGGAGGTTCACTTTTGAATTTTACTGGCCATATGCATTTTTTACCATTAGAGCAAAACATAAAGTGGGCCTTTAGGTGAATTTATTCATTTCTCAGAGTCTAACCTGTGAACCACCCCCCCCCATATTAGCTACTCCATTGGCGCAAGTATAGGCTATTAGTTCCATTATACCTCAAATTTGCTCATAGCCTCTCTTAACTCCCGCATCAACTTCAAATAATTTTCCCAATCTTGATCATTTCTCGGCGAAATCCATGCAATATCCACACCATCAAAATTCTTTTTTTCCAATTTTTCAATAACTGATTTTACAAAAACCGATCTTCTTTCATCCTTGGAAGCAACTTCCGAAAAATGTTGTGAGCCCACTAGACCACCGACAGAAAATAAAATATTCAAATTCGACTCTTTGCTAGTAATCGGGAGACTATGACAAGTTAATGTACCACGGTTAGCAAGCCTAGCAAAGCCGATGACAAGATGGGTAAGGTTTTTAGATCGATGGAGGGAAATGGTTTCGTTGTTGATGAGGTAGCCAATAATCCGTTCGTTTTGAGGATGGAATAATTTGGGTAATATGCGATTCATTTTCTAAAATTTTTGAGAAATTAGTTCAAAGTTCAAAAAAAATATAGGCATACATGAAGGGGGTGTCAATCGACATCCCTCACGCAGAATTCCCAAAAATGAAGTGAGGACGTGAGGCTCTGAGGCTCTCTCACCAAATTGTACTTTTGATTTAAAAAAGATTAAAAAATGGCATTTTTGGAGCAAAAATATACACTTTTGTCAATTTTTGATGAAAGAATGAAAAGTTACATAATTTGGAGGAGGGAAGGGTTAACCTAAAAATCACGAATTATCACCAGGGGGAGGGAAGGATTGTAATTTTTGAATTTTTTACATGACATTCTGGATGACCCCTTATTTTAAAGCTCAAAAATTTTTCTCACATGATAGGAAAAAAGAGAAACATGAGCGCAAAATCGAATGCATAAAATAAACAACGGGAAAATATATATACACAATATATATACACATAAAAGCATTGCATCAGTTTGACCGCGAATTGTGGAAAAGAATGACACGACCAACGTGTTTATCGATCATTTGTTTATAAGGATGATGTAAGAAATTTTCGTTTTTCTTGGTTGTTATTTTTGTGTAAAGGTGGAAAGAAAACGTGAGAAAAGCAATTGATAATTTATTTTGAAAATTGCAAGTGTGTAAAACGAGCTGTTTAAAAAAATCACGTAGTAGGCAATAAAGTATAGAAAAAAGATTCAGATACTTTATACCCTTCAGACTCGTAGTCTTTTCGCTAAAAAAAGGACATAAAGTACAGCTGGAAAATTCTGAGCAAGCAAAAAATGTAATAAGCACAGAAAAATTGTAGTGTAGTGAAAGACAACAACTTCAAAAAATCGATTCAAAGAACGCCCAAATAAAAAATGCATAATACTTTTAAAAAAGTACTGCATAATACTGCAAAAAAGTTTTTAAAACGTTTTTTAAAATTTTCTATTACAAGGAAGCAAATTTTTCCTAAACCATTTGCAAAAATTTCCAAAAATCGTCAACAAGATCTTCTTCGTCTCCAAAAGCCACAAACTGGAATAGCCCGAACCGCACTCATATAGTCCTTTCATAAATAAAGCAAGGCTAGCTTGCATCACACTGGCGTGGAAATTTATCAAACAAGTAGTCTCGTTTTTGGGACAGCTCAAAAGACATACAACTCCCCCATAAAATGCTGCTTATCTTTGTCTATATTCTATTTAAAACCAGTTTATCAGTGGTCTAAAAAAATTTGGAGAAAATTTTGGACTTTACACGTGGTTAGCGAAAAAGGGCAAAAAATATATTGCCTTGGGGTTTTGAAAAAAAAGCCAATATATCAAAGTCACATAGCACAGGTTATGCTGAACAGCAAAAAATCCTAATTAAGTAGATAAATTATAAAAATTCTGAACAATTAGTTGAGTGTGTATGAAAATCGGTAAATGAAATAAAAAAAGATTGTAAGAATAAAAAATCATGTGACTCATTTGTATTCACTAAATGTGTTATATATGGCCATATGCTGATCATATGATTTTGAGAGGCATTGAAAAAATATTTTAAGAAAAATCTACGTGTCACGTTTTGTCAAGAATTATTTTAAAAAATTCAACTTCGATAGCGCGAGCAATTAGAGCAAAATTCATCTTCAAAGTTATGGTTTTAGGAATAAGTTGAAAAACGAAAAAATCATAGAATGTAAAAAAGGAATCTGATTTGCTGAAATCTACAAATCAGTAAATCAACGAACTCCAAGATTTCGAAGGGGATCAAAAACAATTTTTTGTGATCACTTATACAGGGTGAGTAACCGGATTTTTGCGTTTTTTAGCAATTTTTTCAAAATTTTTCAATTTTTTAAAATTTTCACCAAAATACCCCTCCCCATATAGATATGAAAAGGCCATATTTTTTACCCTTTATGGATGTAGACACCCTGCAGAATGCCATATTTTTGCATATTTTTAAAGGATTTTGCCATAGTTCTGCCCAGTGTCATACTCAGGATTTTTCAGGGGGTCAAGATCTCGACCCTAGTTGTCGACGTTTTTGGTCATAAACATAAGGGGGTGGGACTCTTTGGATTTTTTAAACTTTTTTTGGCCCTTGGGGGGGGGTACATGTACTCCCTGTACCCCCTGATACAGCAATAGTTTTGCCATATTTTTCGTCATTCGGCCATATTTCCATGATTTTTATGTGACCAGGGGCGTAGGAGAATTTGACAATGAATTTTATTGTTTTAGCGATCACCGTGATCTTGACGATATAACGTTTTATTTCAAAGACTAAATTGACATCGGCCAGTGTTAGCGGATTAATATTTTAGAAAAAGAGTCAAGTTTGCGATCCCGGAGTAACAGGGGTTGTGCGAACATATTTTAAGAGACGATATCTTGAAAGTTCGAGCCTAGTTGGCCGTAGTGCTAAACGGCTCGAGCGCCATTTAATTTGAATTTATTTAATGAGATTAACGTATGGGAAAGCTTTTGAAAGTCATTTTGAGCCAATTTGCGGAATCCCTTACATTCTAGCCTTGTCCGAATATCAAAACCTGATTTGTTTAATATTCGAACAAGGCTAGAATGTAAGTGATTCCGTGGATTAGCTCAAAATGACTTTCAAAAACTTTCTCATGCGTTAATCTCACTAAATAAAATCAAATTAAATGGCGCTCGAGCCATTTAACACTAGGTTCGTACTTTCGAAATATCGTCTCTTAATTGCTATCATCTTATATTAGATGCGAACAAAAGTCTTTGCCGCTTTATGCTTATTCTATGTCTCGCTAGCAGTGGTTTTCGATGCTGTTTTTTCACTACATAGAAGAAAATATGAGGAATTTTTATGTAAATTTCAATATCTGCCAACTTCAGGTTTTCGTTGTAATAAATTTTTAAAAACATCATTTTTAACATTTTTTCACAAATGTTTTTATCAAAGGAAAAAGCCTATTTCGATGAAATTTTTTATAGAGTCTTTGGATGCTCTACAAAATGCACTTATCTATTTTTCCATCGATCATAGTTTCAAGATATCGCATTTTCTTTCCAGAGTACATATTTAAAGATTTCTTACTAGAACCTTTCCAAAATTTTGTTTTGCCAATTTTTTTCAGAGTTTTATGTGCTATCAATTGACACAAAAATCATCGAAATCCGAGACAAAAAAATTTTTGCCAAAATTTTTGTCAAAATAGCAAAAAATTTTTAGTCGCCGATTTCGATGATTTACATGTCAATTGATAGCCATAAAATTCTCCATAAAATCCTGAAAAAAAATATGGCGAAAAATTTTTTGAGAAGGTTCTATTGGGTTAATCAGAAATTACGCACCGAGTATAAAACTTCATATATAGAGCTCCAGAAATCCTTTTTAGATAAAAAATTTTTGTAGTAATTTTATATTTTTATTAAAGACTATTAAAAGTATTATGTAAATGACATGCCACGACAGGATTACTTTACAGACAAAATTACCTATCGCAAATTTTTAGTCTATGTCCATGATTAACCGAAATCATGCGTATAGGTCTTGGAACTCAATATTATGGGGCTGTTTCTTAGCTTAAGGGTGTGCAAAATGCGTCATTTCTGACGCAAATTGCGTCAGCAGGTTTTTACTAGAAACATAAAAAATTCAATGTATATGTGTTATTAGTCACTTGAAAACCTCTCTCCCATACTCAAAAAGCCTGACTCAAAATGCGTCACCTGACGCAGAATGTGTCACCCGACGCAAAATGCGTAGGGTGACTCATTGTGCGTCAGGTGACGCATTTTGAGTCAGGCTTTTTGCGTATGGGAGAGAGGTTTTCAAGTGACTAATAACACATATACATTGAAACTTTTATGTTTCTAGCAAAAACCTGTTGACGCAATTTGCGTCAGAAATGACGCATTTTGCACACCCTTAGTCCTGTACACAGCATCTTATATATTATTTATTATATCCAACTCCTGATAAGGGACCAAGGAAATTTCAAAATCGTTATACAGAGTATACAGAGTGGGTAAAAATTATCCGTGATTTTGTTTTGAAATAAATTTTTCTCCACCAATTCAGTGCGGGAACATCTTTTTACTTTATGGCGTGGTTTACTGAGTGGTGATCGATTCGTGTATTTTCAAAATTTCCCTTAACACCAGGAATCGATTCAGTGGGACGAAAAAATCCCGGATATCGGGGTAGAGGAGTATGATGAAGGGTAGATAAGTGATTCAGAGAGTTTTTCAACCCGTTGAATTGATTCCCGATGTAATTTTTTCGTTTTGAGAGCATGAAAAGGGTTTACATCACATAGATGGTATTTCGGATATTTAGGGGCATAGGGGGAGGGGGTCAGGGAAATTTCAAAATCGCTTAAACCTGCGGGAATCGATTCCTCGCTTGGAAAAACCTATTGGATGAAGTAAAAAGATGTTTCCTATATGACTTGATATAGAAAAGTTTTGAGCAAAACAAAATCACGGATAATGTTTACCCATCCTGTATACCTGTTTTTCAATAGGAGAATCGATCCCGAAGGATCGAGAGATTTTGAAATTTTACTGACCCCTACCAGGGGTTGGGGATAATAATATAAGGAATGTACAGGGAATAATATTGAGTTTCAGGACATATCTGCATGATTTCGGTTAATCATGGGCATAGACTAAAAATTTGCAATATATAACTTTTTCCTGCGAAGCAATCCTGTTGTAACATGTTTGAAGGTTCCCTTGTTAGTGACACACCATTAATAATATGAAAAGTATAAATAAATGCATTTATTTCATATAAAATACATATAACAAAACTGTATTTACACTAATTTTAAAATACTATTACATGTAGTTCAGCTAATACTACTAATACAAGAAATGCGATGTATAAACA
>JAQGCO010000149.1:0-13436 GCA_034700925.1 Acrobeloides cf. buchneri Gr-Nem-00862
GCCTTATTTTTTGAAGTCCGATCTTATTTTTGTCTTATTTTTGGAGAAAATTTGTCTTATTTTCGAAAATTCCATGTAGACACCCTGGCCTAAGCCTAGGCCTAGGTCTAAGCCTAAGCCTAAGCCTAGGCCTAAGCCTAGATCTAAGCCTAAGCCTAGATCTAAGCCTAAGCCTAGATCTAAGCCTAAGCCCTAAGGGAGCATCTCCCCTGTAGGGAAGGGGAGATGCTCCCCTCGAGGGCCGAAATCTCGATAAAAATCCCTTATCATAAGGGACACTTTAGGTGTTTGGGAAAAAGCTCTTTTTTGGAAAAGTCCCCCCATCCTGTCGACTTAGTCTTTAGTTAATTTTAAAAATCTCATAACAAATCGGCTACTTATCTAAGTGGTTTTGCTCTCGCTTCTCGTGAGAAAGCTCAGGTTCGACTATTACCTAGAGCGATTTGATTTTGCGTGATTATTTTTTGGTTGCTAAAAATAGATTTTTCTCGAAAATTTTTGGCACTATAACTTTCGCCACGATAACTTTTACTACGTAACTTTCGCCACATAACTTTTAGTACGTAACTTTCGCCACTTTCGTGTCAATAAACATATTTAATTTCAGACTAATTTTTGCCTGATTTGCAATAAATATGTATATTGACACGAACGTGGCGAAAGTTATAGTGCCAAATTTTTTGCGTTTTATTCAAACTGCCGTAACTAAAGTTTTTCTATACATTGTTACTAGATGTTTATCATCAAACTGTCAAAAAAATGAACAAAAAATTTGTTATATGCCAGTCTCTAAATTAAGTCCTAAAAAACGCCAGACATAAGCCGGACAAGTGAACAATCACTTTATCATTAAAAAGTGCGACAAAACCGATTTTTGATCGATAGTAATACGATTAAAACACCATTTGCACAAAAGTTTTAAATTTTTGATTTTTTTTAATTTTTCATTTTTAGCTGAACACACTGTGCCATCAGTAATGGCTCTTGAACATCAAAGGTAAGCATATTTTTATATAACCTTTTTTACAATTTATATGATATTTTTTGGCAACAGCAAATATCTTTCCAAACTCTAAACTTAGCCCTCATTTTGAAGATTTATGACTTTCTCAAACCAAAAATCACTTCATTTGCATTTTTCGTTGTAATATCCGTAATTGCAAGGAAGCGTTTTCGACGCTCCTTATGTTAGTCATAGGCCAGATTGGATTGTAAATTTATTGGAAGAGAGAAAACTGGCCAAATGTTTTTGTTGAATGACCGAGCATATTTAGAGATGAGGATTTGGCCGGAGTGACCATGTGTTTTCAATTTGTCTATCCGTTATCAAAGATAAATTGGTTTTTTAAATTTTTTTTGTTGAAAATTTGTGTATTCTCGGTGAAAGATAGATTGGCCTACTTTTAAAATATTTGAAAAAAATAGCATTTTTAATCTTCTTGTTACCAATCGATTTTCATAATTTCATTAATATCCAATACAGGGTGCGTTAAAAGTTTCGTGAATGTTGATATTTGATTATAGAAGTCGATTTTTGACGAAATTTTCGACATTTTTAGTGATTTTCTATGTATCGAACAAGAATCCGCTGTTATTTTTTCTCCTAGACCTCGGAAATATAGTCAAAAATAGTTGACAAAAACAGACCTTTTTTGGGATTTTACCCTCGTAGGGGTACCTTTCCGTGGTCAAAATCAAAAAATTTCTTCGGATTCGCGCTCCCATGTCGAAAACCCCCTGAATACCAAATTTCAGCCGATTTGGAGAACTTTTGACCATAGGAAGGTAGGTAAAATCCCAAAAAAGGTCTGTTTTTGTAAGCCATTTTTGACCATATTCATGAGGTCTAGGAGAAAAAATAACGGCTGATTCTTGTTCAGCGCATAGAAAATCCCTAGAAATATCGAAAATTTCGTCAAAAATCGACTTCTATAGTCAAATATCAACATTTAAAAAAAGTGATCACGAACTTTTTAACGCACCCTGTATTTTGTATAGACTCTTTTGATTTATCGAACGATTTTCGAAAGAATTTAATATTGTTAATGACATGTGAGACCAACGCCTGATTTACAGCGGCGGCTCATGGCAAGAAAAAGTAAAAACGGGTTCTTGTCGATAGAAAAAATGTAAAATATGTTCTAATCTTTGTTCAAAATTAAGTCAAAGAATGGCCAAAAAAGTATTGTGTCGTTCCATAAGTAAGGTGCTTTTGAGGGTTGAGTCGAATCTTTACGAAAACGAGTCATCCGGGGGGTTTTTTATGCTGGGAATCGATTGCGAGCATTTTCGAACCAGGAAAATGTTTCTCTGGTCCTGATTCAGGAGAGGAGATGGATGTGTTGAAGCAAAATGAATAAAAATTTGAATTTCATTCAAAAATTTTATCAACGAAAAACGATAACAAAAGATTAACAAACAAAAACTAATCGAAGTACTCATATATGGGCAAGGCGGGAGGGGGGGGGGGTACTGTACCCCCCCCCCTAATTCGTTGTATCGGGGGAAAAATTAATGGACCAATTCGTATTTTGGGGCCCAGTACCCCCCTGCTTGCTCATGTATGGAAGTACTCTCCCTCATATTCAATATTTTTCCCATCTAGGACAAAAAGTAACTGCGGATTGTGTTCAGCGCCTAGAAAAACCATAGGAAAGTCGAAAATTTCGTCAAAAATCGATTTCTATAGCCAAATATCAACATTTTAAAATAAGGTTACATTTTTGAGACCCTGATTTTTCGAAAAAGTTTGGATATTGACACGAAAACATGAATTACACTCAAAAAGACTGATTGAATCGTATTCAGTATACACTCTTGCATAGTACTGAAAAAATTTCATCAAAAATGGATTTCTGGATGGATATTTAGTAGAGTAAGGATAGGTGCGATACTTTCTGAACAATCCAATACATATTTTGCAAAATTGCATGAAGCACTAAAATCTGCATAAATGAAAAGGCCGCATTTATTTGCATTTTCGTATATTTCGCACTTATTTGCATTTTCGTACATTTTAAAAGCAATATATGGAAGCATCTGTACACATAATAAATAATGGAATCTGCATTCAGCTTTATTGGCTTATTGCACACTCCTTACATGTTTCCTCAGTTGTATAATCCTTATATAGTGAGCATCAGTTAATAGTTTATGTAAACTGCAAGTTTTCAATATTAAAATTTTTGACTTTTATAATTAATTTTTATAATTTTTTCTCTTATTTTGAAAAAGCCTAGATCAATGGCGTAGCCAGGGAGCTACACAAACCCCTATGAGGGACAAAATGTTTTTACGTGGTTGAATATTTTTTTTAATGTCCATTTTGCAATTTTTTCATTAAAAAATAGCTTTTTATACAAAACAATCGTCAAAAATGACTATTTTTGCCATAAAAAATTCGAATTTTTGGCAAAAAACATTTTCGCAACAATAGTTATATTTTTTCAAAAACTAAAAAATGCCATTTTTCATCAAAAATCGTCAAAATTTCGCTCAAAATTGAGATTTTTGAATAAAAATGCAATTATTTTTTTGCTAGAATTTTCAAAAATGGACCCCCAAAAAAATTTGGACCTAGTCCCGCCCTTGCTCGCCACTAGCAAGTTTTATAATTTTGAACACTTTTAAAAAATCGATTTTTCGCACAACAATTTTATGACCCCATAAGTTGTATGACCAAATAAATTGGCACCATTATCTCTCTTTCATCCTTTCTTAATAATTGAGGTCAACCATAGGCAATAGACAAACTGTCAATGGAGATCAAATTTTTGGTAATAAAATTATGTCTTCCTGTATAGAACATAATCAATTTAATACTGCACAATTGCACGCCATTTTGTATATATCGTTCGGAACGAGGCAATCCGATTATTATGGGGTATTTTACGGCCTTCCATTCGAAACATCCCGTTAAAATAGATGTAAAAATTTTGCGAGGATTTTTATAGTTTGACCTCATTTTTAGTGGTTATAGAGTATTTTTTTGAGAATTTTTTGAACAATGAACGTTTTGAATCAATTTTATTTTGTGTAAATTTTTTTGCGAACTTTTGTAGCTTTTCATAGCTAGTAGAATGTGAAGTTTTTTTCATATGAGTTGTTTTTATTGTTGCGGTTGAATGATAATGCTTCCAAAATCTAGTTTTAGCGCAAATGAAATTTTCTGAAATATTAGGTTGTTCTATAAATTCGTAGCGCTACTTTTTGGGATATATCTCGCTAGGAAAAGCTGTTTTCGATGAAATTTTTTTCAGAATAGAGTAAGAAGTTGTCAGGAATATGATGGTGCAGTTAGCAGTTAACTTTTGATAAAAAATCTTTTAGGTTCGAGTTCCCCATGTTGACGCCCCTCCCCAAATACAAACGAATCGATTCCTCTCATAGAAAATCCCAAGAGTGATCTTTTCGACTACCTAGCCCTTTTTGTACATTTTTTCGATTTTCATTTCAATACACAAATTCCCTTCCCTGATCAGGGATAGGAAAATTTTTTCAGACTTAGAAAATGCATACAATCGATTCCTCGCATAGAAAAACCCTAGAGGCGCATTATTTGAAGAAGTTTACTTAAATTTTTTTGAGGTGTGCCAAATCTCCCAAAATCGGTATGTCGCATAAACGAGTTAAGGGAAAGTTGAAAATTAAAAAACGTGTTTCAACGCTATTTTTGAGCCCTATGGTTTTTTGAACTCCATTTTTTAATTTTTAAAATAAATTTTACTTTCTTTTTCTTGAATTCTATTCTTTCAGCTCGACTTGGTCTTTATCGACTGATCAAAAATTCATGATCACGTTCTTTTTCTACAAAAAAACTTTCCTTTCTTACTTCTCAGATGTCACTTTTATAAAATATGATGTGCAACTGCACAATCGTTTTAAGATTTTTTGGTTAAAAATTGATTTTGCACATTTGGCCTCGGAAGACTAACACGTATATAAGGAGAGTTAAAGATCGAAAATCTAACAAAAACCTAAGAAAGTATACAGTTTCTATTTCTAAAATTTTTGTAATAATTTCCTATCTCATCAATATTGTCTAAAAGAAAAATTATTTATAAACTCTAAAAAATGCCATTTGAACTAAAGGCAAAAAAGATTTCGACGAATTCACAAGAACCCTTGAAAAAGGATTCTATAGTGCATCAAAAAGTTTCTGTGGTTTCGTTAAATATGAATGGTACAGATAATAGGTAATGTAGAGTAAATTTTATAGGTTGTTTCCCTTCTAGAGAAAGGGTCTTTGACCATGGTGTAGGAGCGTGGCGCACAATTCAGGTGGCGGGGGGGGGGGTACGTATTTCAGACTCTCATACTCGCATTATCCACTTTTTGGCCTCCAGATTTTAGGGTGGGGTACAAATAAAGGGGTTCAAGTATAGGTCAGAAAAAATTCCTTAATTGTGCCCATACATGGGCAAGGGGGAGGGGTACTGTACCCCCCCCCCCTAATTCGTCGTATCGGGGAAAACATTAATGGACTAATTCGTATTTTGACGGCGAATACGTCCAAAACATATATACGAATTCGTATTTCGACTTTTTCGTCTGTCGACGTTTTTTTTTGGTCGACAGTAACCTTTGGGACCAATTCGTATTTTGGGGCCCAGTACCCCTCTGCTTGCCCATGTATGATTGTCCTATTTAACGACCCCAAACAGTGTTTAAACTGTTGTAACAACAGTTTATTCTGTTGTGTTGTGTTGTATTGTACAACAGTTTTGAACACGTAAATCTGTTGTGTTGTAACAGTTTCAATCTGTTGTACAACACAACAGATTATAACAGTTTGAAACTTTGAAACTGTTGTACAACACAATAGTTTACAACAGTTTTGCGCCTTAAAACTGTTGTTCAACAACACAACAGTTTACAACACAACAGTTTGCAATACAACAGTTAAACACTGCCCCAATATCATCCCATAAAAATTATTGGATAAAAAGTTATGACGTTTTCCCATGGCCATGGGAGATTTCAAAGGACCACCATGTATAAATCGGGGCCCGGCTCGAACTTTCCAACTTTGTCGCATGGGCCTTCGATTTCTCAAGAAAGTGTCTCTTAGACTGCGCGCTAAACGTCTCGAACAGGTGGTTCGAGATGCTAAACGTCTCGAATTGCTGTTCGAGACGTTTAGCGTCTCGACCAGCTGGTCGAGACGTTTAGTGTGCAGCCTTAAAGTGAGGAGACAAAGGGTCAAGAATTTTTCATTTTTCCCATTGATGTGGAGGAGTAGTGGCGGTGGTAATCTCTAGTTTTGGGGCACTTCCCAAGAAAAGGTTTTTCATAGAAAAAATTGAATTTAAAAAAATAAAATTTGATTCAAAAAAGTAATTATCTATAACTAAAAACGATATTTTTGAAAAAAATCATAAGGGGATCTTTGGTTTTCGCTCCACTCATAACTTTGTGTTTCGCTCATAAATTTTCAACAAAAAAACTCCTAAAAATAATTCTACTCCATTTTACACTTTCCTAATAAATGACCTATACGATTGCCATTAGGCTCTTTTTTACCCACATTCTTGCGCTATAATAAATTCAGACTACTCGATGAGAGGCCATATTTTACTTTCTTCTTTCCGGCTTGGCCGTCCTCATAAAGATCGGCGAAACGACCATTATGCACTAAGGCACTGTTGCAATCCACAACGGCCCAAGGCCGAAAAGACTTTTCTTTCGCACACACACATTCTCGTTCCGATTGTTCTCTTCTCGGAGCACTTTGATAAAAACATTATGTCCTGTCCATTTTGAACAATTATTGTGTTTTGAGTGAGTACCTTTTCTGAGGTCTATTGTATGCCAACACTATGAATGCAAACATTCATAGGCGGGAGGAAAAGTTCGTAGAAGTTCATGACCTTTGGTTGAGTGAGAATATTTATGTATGGCTTGATTTTTTCCTTTACTTAATGTAGTTTTTGTGTACAATGAAATATTTATTAGTAGTTTTGATAAGAGACGTTTATAAACAGAACTCGTTTTTAAGAGAAATCTTATTAGTCCAATGATCGATAAACAAACTGATAGTACGAGTTAATTAAGTAGATTTTTCACGTTTTTTTAAATTATACAGCCTTTTGACACATTTTTGCTTCTTTGGGAAAAATTTTAAAAACATAGGTACAGTCAAACCTCCGTAAAACGACACCCCTTGAAATTCGATATAACGACCCCCGAAAAATACAATTGTGCGAATTTCGTGTAAACTTTTTCCATTTTTTAATTTCGGAAGAACGCTTTTATTAAAAATTGTTTAATTTTCTTGTTTTTTATTGCATTTTCTTGTAAAATTTTATTTTTCAAAAAGGATAATCATTTTTTCAGCAATAAAAAAACTTTTTCAGCAATAAAAATACTTTTTTCGGCAATAAGGGGTGTTTTCTCGTAAATCTTTGTGTCCGCCAAACTTTGCGTGCATATAGTTTTTGGCTTTCAAAATCTCTTCCTTATCACCGAGCATTCAAGACATATGTACCAGGCTAGCCATACAGAAAAGTTTGCTTGTATAGAAAAAATGTGCTGGGCTCGGTTAAACAATCTTGAGATTGACTTGGAAAGATCGGAACATTTGTCCATGTGATAGGGAAGAGATTTTGAAAGCCAAAAACTATATGCACGCAAAGTTTGGCGGACACAAAGCTTGACGAGAAAACACCCCTTATTGCCAAAAAAAGTATTTTATTGCCGAAAAAAGTTTTTTTATTGCTGAAAAAATGATTATCCTTTCAAAAATTCGCTCGGATTCGGGTCCCAAATAGGGTATATATGAGTTTTTTGGCAAAAAAATAAATACGGCAAAAAGACACAGTTCTTGATCGGGGTGGGGGCTCGAACCAGGGCCCACTAGATCCCAAGACGCGAATTTTCATTTTGTGGAAAAAAGAATAGTATATGGTTTTTAGGACCCCCAAGGACCTTTTTTAGGCTGCTACAACTTTTTTAAATCATCAAATAAAATTTTTTGTTGGCGAGATCGAATACTCGACCATTTGAGTGTAAAGAGATGGCTTAACACTTCACGCTAGAAAATGACTATTTTTCTCTTTTCGAGAGACGCCCTATATAAGCATCTCTGAACAATTGAATCCTTTTTAATAGGTTTGCATGAAAGCGGATCTCTGGTCAAGCTTATTAAAGAAAATTTTAATTATAGAGTAGCTCTTATTATTCTTTCCTATTTTCATAGCTCGTTCTAGTTATATATAACATCTAATTATATTTGGTTGATCCAAAAGTTTTGAGACTCTTTGCATGAATTTTGGATCTGAAATTTCATAAAAATGACCCCTATAGGGGGTAATTTTATCGGGGAATCGATTGCGTGCATTCCTGAAGCGTGAAAACGCTTCCCTGGCCCTGATTCAGGGAGGAGGGTGGGTGTATTGAAGCGAAAATGAACTAAAATTCGAATTTTCGCCGGAAAACCTACTGTTTAGGGGTTTTTCTAGGTGGAGAATCGATTACGCGCATTTTCGAGGCATGAAAAAATTTCTCTGACATTGACTTAAGTGATTTTTGTTACGAAATCTTTTTATGAATTATACCTCTCGTAAGGATAGCTTCCAGTAGGCAACATCAAAAAATTCCTTCAAATTCGAATTCCTCATGCCGAAAAACCCCTGAATACAAAAAATCAGGCGATTTTGAAAAAAATTGAAAAATCGATTTTTTTACTCCTGGGGGGAAAGGTTTCATAACGGAAATCGCTTAATTCGGTATCAGAGAAATATTTTTATGCCTCGAAAATGCGCACAATTGATTTCCCTCATAGGGTTGGTTCATTTTCGCTTCAATGCACACACCCCTTCCCTGAATCAGGGAAGCGTTTTCACGCTTCAGGGATGCGCGTAATCGATTCCCCTCATAAATATCTCTATGTGATTCATTTTTAGAAAATAAAATTTCAGGCCCAAAATTCATGTAAAAAGTCTCAAAACTTTTGGATCAGCCAACAACTTTCCTACATATATAAATTAAAACAATGATCTTGATTCCATTATTCAGGGTGCCCCCCAAAAAAGGGCAATTTTGGGATTTTTGCGCGATTTTTTCCAAATTTTTCAAGTTTTTAATTTTCACCAAAATAATCTATAGGAGGTTTTCATAACCTTATATACGCTTTTCTGATCTTGTAGGGTTATTTTGGTGAAAACTTGAAAAAATCTCAACAATGCCCTTTTTTGGAGCACCCTATATGAAATCTTTCTTATTTTATAAATTTAGAGCAAAACACATGTCGACCACTCCGGCTTATAAGAAACATCAATTCACCTTTTTGGTGCTCTTGTTCCATGTTGTTTTTATGATCTTATATGGAATTTTTGGCAGATTTACACCTAATGCAATGCCAGGCGGAGATGAGAGTAAAGAATATGTTAACTCCAAATATCCATGTATGATTAAAGTTTGAATTTTAAAAAGCATATATCGGCAAAACCCTCTCCATCACCCCCAAACTTTTGCCCAAAAAATCACTTTTTTTTACTAAAAATGGCATTTGACCCAAAACTCGCATTTTTTGGGGCCAAAGTAAACCAGAAACATCATCTTAGTTCCATGAGAAAATTTTCAATTTTTCAGGATCGGGGTCTCCCCTTGCTACAAAAATGAAGTCATAAAAGTTTTTTTAGTGTACCAAGATGTGCATGTGATGATATTCATCGGTTTCGGTTTTTTGATGGTTTTCTTGAGGCGATATGGCTTTGCCTCGGTCTCAATCAACATGCTATTGGCCTGTTTTACTATCGAATGGGGTATCCTCGTCCGGGGCTTCACCTCTGAAGAATTTTGGAAAGACAATATCTTCACTATTTCCATCGACCAGTAAGTTTAAAAGAGTTTTCGAGAAAAAAGTATAGAAAAAAACAACCAAAACCGAAAAAAATAATTTGCTATTTTCTCAGCGGGGTTAAAGTTTTATCCCATAGTGTACAATGTTTTCCACAGAGAGATTTAAAAAAAGTGTCGGTCACATAGCAAAGTGCGAAATGGCGCCAACTGCACGCATAAGGTCGAAGGTTCAATCCCGCGCGGAGCCATTTCTTTTTGTAGTGTTCAAAATCGATAAAAAATTTTGCCTAGGGGTATTTTTAGCCCAAAAACATGAAATTGATGTTTTTATTACTCCAAAACCTCCGAAAAATGAATTTTTTAAATTTTTACGAGATCGAACCCTCGACCTTATACGTGCAGTTAGCGCCACTTCGCACTTTGCTATGTGACCGACACTTGTTTAAATCTCTCTGTGAAAAACGTTATATAGTTTTCCACGCCATTTTTTATGACAAATCTAATGGCATGGCTAACTTTTTGAAAAAATTGACCATGAAAAACGTTTTTTGAGCTTGTCCTAGCGTATGAAACAAACACAATGGTGCGCTGCCCGGGGGTTTGCGCGAAATTATTTTTGAAAAACACATGCAAATTTCAGAATCCTAACCGCAGATTTTGCCGCTGCTGTGGTCCTCATCACAATGGGAAGTTTGCTTGGAAAACTCTCTCCAGCACAATATCTCATCATGGCATTTTTGGAAGTCCCCGCCGCACTGATCACCGAACACGTTATCGTCCATACACTTCACGTATTATCTATTTATAGAAATTTTCATTTATGCAAATTTCTAGGTCAATGATGTCGGCGGCTCGATTATTGTGCACGCTTTCGGTGCATACTTCGGATTAGCAGCATCGAGAGTTTTGTACAGGAAATATTGGGATAACCATGAGCATGCTGGAAGTATTTATCATTCAGATCTTATGTCCATGGTGGGAGCTTTGTTCTTGTGGGTCTATTGGCCATCGTTCAATGCAGTTGTTGCCGAGCCGGAAGATGCTAGACAAAGGGCGATTATTAACACGTTGTTGTCGTTGGTGGCTTGTACGTTGACGACATTCTTGGTGTCTCAATTGGTTAACAAGCATGTAAGTCGTGATAAACGAGTGGGGGGACTTTTGTGCCCTCACATATGCACACAGCATAGACTCAAATGAAACGAAGAGAATGAAACGATACGAATGAAACTATCGAATGAAACGATAGGAATGAAACGATACGAATGAAACGAAGAGGATGAAACGATACGAATGAAACGATTCAAATGAAACGATACGAATGAAACGATCGAATGAAACGATACAAAAGAAACGAAAAAGTCCTCGCCAAGGGGGCAATATCGTTTCATTCGATCGTTTTTTCGTATCGTTTCATTCGATCGTTTCATTCGAATCGTTTCATTCGTATCGTTTCATTCGTATTGTTTCATTCGTATCGTTTCAAACCTATCGTTTCGTTTCATTTGAATCTATGCCATGCATACTTGACATGTGCACTTCACATTTGCGCTCCGACATTTGCGCCCCGACATTTGCACTCTATAATTGCGCAATGACATTTGTGCCCCTGATTCAGGGTCAAGGAAGCGTTTTCAAACTTTATGAATATGCACACTCGATTCCTTAGCCCTAATAGGGTCATTTAAAAAAAAATTTCGGGTTGAAAAAATACGAAAAATTGCCCAAATTCCGATTTTTTATACACCCTATAAACGTGTTTTCCTGCACCATGGGCATTTTTTATCTTGGCTTGAAATGCATTATATGATTTTTAGCGCCACTTCGACATGGTCCATATTGCCAACTCTACTCTAGCTGGTGGCGTTGCTATCGGTACAACCGCCAATGTTATCCTTAACCCAGTACATGCCTTGCTCGTCGGTACCGTTGCTGGAGCTCTCTCCGTTGTTGGCTATGAATATATCACTGTAATCATCAAAATCAAAAAAATAAATATTAAAAAATTTTAGCCCTGGTTAGACCACAAACTCCAGATCCAAGATACCTGTGGTGTTAACAATTTGCACGGCATGCCTGGTGTACTTGCTGGTTTGTTCGGTGTTTTCTTCGCTGTTTGGTATGAACCAACGAGATATGGTGCTAGGTAAAAAAAACAAGCATAAAAATTTAAAAATGATAATTTTTTAGCCTTAATATCATCTACCCTGCTTTCAAGCCTCATGATAAACTTGAAGATCCTACAGCAGCAGGAAGAACCGCTATTGATCAAGCTTTATTCCAACTTGCTGGTGTCGGTTTGTCCGTCGGTGTTGCTATCGTGACTGGTGCCATCACTGGTATGCTAGTACTCAGGACAGAGGCGCAAAGAAGGGGGCGAGGCTGCTTTTGAGGCATGCATGGCCATAGGGAATGGGGGTACATGACTTGTGGGGCCCCACAAGTCACTTGTAGGACTGAGGACGAAAAAGAAGGCCATTTTAGTAAGAGGAATAAAAGGAAAACTCCTTTTTTTCCACGGATTTTAGAAGACGCAGCGTTGGCACGATTAAGTTTACGTCCGTGAAAAACTATAAAAAATTTTAAGGTTTGATCCTTCGCTTGCCCTTCTGGAACCAAGTTCGTGAAAAGGAGCTCTATTCTGATGGAGATTACTTCCATGTTCCTGATGACTACGATTTTACTACTCGAGTATGATTTGTTTAAACTTTCAACCAGAATATTTTTATCATACGAATTTTAGGTAACCAGCAATATTGACCATGTTGAGCTCACTGAAACTCATGAAACCACTAAGCTCACTAGTTAGATTCTAAAAATAATATAACTTAAAATTTTGGCTAGACATCACATCAAACCTCAACTTCTAATTTTAATATTTTTTTAAATCCTTTTTTTGGCGTTATATTTTTCATATCAATTGAACATGTCAGTATTTTATGAAACAGTTCTGATCTGAAAATTTTTGATATAAAAATATTATAACAATTGTGCAAAGACTTTCGGATCAGATCTGTATCTGTAATATCAATCATTTCTTTGATTACACGTATTATAAATAAATGTTTGCTTGGCTATCACAATTATCAAAAAGACTTTTCAAAAGCTTTATTCAAGATCAGGTTGACCCCTGCTCAATCAGCTGCCGTCCATCTAGGCAATATAAATTTTCGTACAATTGTGGTTCGCATGGATTACCTGGATTACACACAAACACTTTTCCTATTTTACTTACCTACAAAAAATCATGAAAAAAGGTTTATATTTTTATATGAAAAAAGAAACAAAATGTTGACTGTGTCAAAAAACCCACAGGTACATAAATTCAGAGAATTTGAAGTCATTTTTGGTAAGGAAAAATGCTCCGATTTTAGGTGGATGCTCCATCCAAAAGGGCATCTTACAATGGTTAAAGAACCAGTTCAGTAATTTACAATCATATGAAAAATGATATATTCGGAAAGATCATGAAAAATGGAGAATTTTTGTTTTTACGGCATGTTCTGAATCGTTGTAGTTTTCGAGATAATTGCGTTTGAAATTTTGAATTTGTTACAACTCTTCGTTGTAATACACAAACTTTTTTGCGGAAAAATCGATTTTTGCATCAATTTTTTAAATTTTCATAAAATGAA